>JAEIHY010014745.1:0-14031 GCA_018904565.1 Drosophila tsacasi | reverse complement strand
TGTTACATATATTTGCACAAAATTAATATACCTTTGTACCTACGGTACATGGTATAAAAACGTATATCTCTTAAATTTTCATAAATACAACAATTTAATAAATTACATATATTTGAAATGATCGATAGTTTGTCCCATATTTTTGTCTATTTAATTAACCAAAATACTAAATAAACAAGCTTAAAGTTCAAGTCAAAGACCTTTTTAATTTATTTATAACTTATATTTAAATGAATTTTGAAATAAATTTAAATTAAGTAGATTTTTTAGCCTTGTTAAAACTAACTCAGAACAGAACGAATTTAAATTAGTGTATTTTCAGCTTAGTTATCATATTTCTAAACTTTCATTTTCCCAAACATTTTCTTATAAAATGATGGATAAATATTAAAATTTTAAGAATCCTTTCGGGGTATTATAATATCAGTCAGAAGGGCAGAACTCAGTGAAGGAGTCATTTCCGACCCTATAAATCATATATATTCTTGATCATCATCAATAGCTTTTTTAACATAATTAATATAGTCAAAAATGCAAGAAAAAATTAAAATATTTTTATTTAAAAAGTTAAAATACAGAATTAATGGCTTAGTTACGATAAATTTGCATGATCCAAGTGCAAGTTGCAAGGGTATACGAATTCAGTTTCTTGTTTTGATATATTTTTTTATTTATATTTAAAGTAAATATATATAAATCCGACAGACATCAGAATTAAAACTGAAACATCGGTTATCAAGCTCAATTTAATCCGAATATAGCAGTAAAACATACAAAGTCCTTTTACAAGGAACTCGAAAAGAAGTTTAGTATATTTGTTACTTTGACTCATTAAATTTAAATGATAATTTTGCTACTTGTTTTGTGCTCCTCGCAATCGTATCTGTGTATCTATGTATCCCGTATCTGTGTATCTATGGCGTTTCGCCTGGCACGAAGTCGTCCGTTATGGTCCGGAGTCCGGACTGTGGGGCTCCAACTATTATTAGCGTCACGCTCGACATGCAAACGTATAATGGATTTATATATGCCTTTCGTACTGTATGTACATAGCTGCAAAATATATATATATATATGTAGGTATGTATATATCTTTCTAGTAGAAAGCAGAACCCATTGCTCTGCAGGTGTTCAAATTTTCACATTGTTACCAGGTGCCTCAATTGTCCTTTTTTGTAACAAAAAAAAAAAAAAGAAAAAAACTGAAAAAAGTGCACTGGAAAATAAGGAAAAAATAAGGTAAAATAAAATATTTATAATGTTAAAAATAAAGTGTGACCAACTCGGGGAAAACTCTAGCAAATGTGACCATGCTTTCCTTGTAATTATTCGCTATTTCATACAATTTAATGAAATCAGAAAATTACAGTAGAGAAAACTCGCCGGGCATTACTTTGTGAAGCTTTTTCTAAGTAAAATTAAGTTAATTTTCTTCAACTGCATTTATTTTCTTTCTTTTACTCTTCGAACTTCTGCATAACTGTGCCTGCATAATTTACAATTCTTTTTCGTATATATAACAGAAATATTGATTTTCTTTTGTTACATTTTTGAGAGTTGTTTCAAATTGTTATTTGTATTTTCCCCTTTTTTTTTTAGGGGGGACTTCCCCCTTCACACATAGGTGACTTGCGGTCAACAAGCTTTTTCCCACCTCGCCACATGTGGCGCTGGTGGCTTTGAAGCTTTTGTGGCTTATCAGTTCTTTGTCAGTGTCCAAACTTCTCGAAACTATAGAGGTTTGTCCCGGAAAGCTTGGCCGCAGCTTTTGAACCCTTTTTCATACCCTTGCAGGGTATTGGAATTTTAAAGTTTTCGACCCTTTAAATCATATATATATCACTGTCGAGTCGATCTAACAATTTCTTCGATATTTCCATTATATTTTTAAATTTTGAATGCTTAATACCGCTTTTATAACACAATTTTAATTTGAAAGAGTCGTCAAAATAATTCAAATTAAATTAAAAACTCTAGCAAGTGTGACCATGCTTGCCTTATAATTAATAGTTTTTTTTTTTTTATTTGATTTCCCCTTGCAGATGTCAATTCAGAAGCTGAACGACACCGCCAATTCGGGCTACGTGAGCTCCGAGGAGACGGACTCGCTGCTGGTGAGTCAGAATCCCAATCCGTCACGCGTCGGCGGCGGACGGACGGCGCTGCTCCGGCAGGTGAAGAGCAGCTCCACAAATGGACCAACCGGCGCCACCTCCACCTCCTCGACGGGCTCCGGCACGGGCTCCGCCACCGGGTCCATCACGGGCTCTGGTGCCGGCTCTGTGGCGGGTTCAGGAACGGGCACGGGAACGGGTTCGGGAGCCGGGAGCACGCAGGCCAGCAAGCCGACGCTGATGCGCCAGGATAGGACTTCCACATATCTGACCAGTCCGCAGCAGTCGCAGCACGCGAGGATGGGCTCCGAAGAGAGTATGCGCGGCGGTGGTGGTGGCGGTGGGGGCATTACGAATCCCCACGACGAGGATGTGGAGCAGGGACTGCTCCGGACGAGCCTAGTGCCTGACATCGAAGTTCACGAAGAGGACCAAGACCAGATCAACGACCAACAACAACAGCAACAGCAACCACAGACCATATCAATTATGAATTTAAGCCTGAAGCCCGGGGATAGCCACAGTCACAGCCATAGCCATAGTCATAGTCCCAGTCCTGGACCCGGCCCCGGTCCTGGTCCCGGTCCCGGTCCCGGCAGCCATCCCAACTTGGGCACATCATCATATCAGAATCTAGCCTCAAGCATACCGCCCAGCGCCCCAAGCCGGTGCCGGGCGTGCCGCAATTGCAGCCGTCGTGCTTCCACCACGCCCATGTCCAGCTCCATTGCGGATCGGGGGCAGATCGATAGGAGTGCCTCGCGCGACAGCGTCAAGAGCGCCTTCCAGGGCCAGGGCAATCTCAGTGGATCCATGCTGCTCCAGCTGCAGCAGCAGCACCAGCAACAGCAGCAGCAGCACTATCAACACCAGCTCCAAGTAGTCCACCAGCAGCAGCAGCAGGTGCCACCTCCGGTTCTCATCACATCGTCGCCCACGAACGGATCCCGGATAATAAGGCAGAGTTCGCAGCCGGAGTCGAGCACCACGGCCATCGTCTGCTGTGGCCCCCATTCCGCCTGCGTCGGCCACTCGCACTCTCACTCGCATACGGTGCCCAATGTGTCGCTGAAGCAGCTCCGGGAGAGCTCCGGCGACGGCATCGCTGGCATTGCAGCGGACTCCTTGAGGATCAACGGCGGAATGCGGCCCTTCAAGCAGGTGAGCCGAAAGAGAACTCTACTGTCCAATGTCCCAGTGTCCCACAGATTGTAGCCTTCAGCCCCAAGCCTACAGGAGGGAAATAGCTGCTAGAGACAATCCACTCGCTCCTATATTATATTTTAATTAAATAAATTACAAGTAATAATAATAAACAAAGTCAATGAGCGTAATGGCGTCTCTAGTACTGCCTAGGGATGGCGGAATAAATCGATATATCGATATATATACGATTTTTTCGATATATTTAAAATTTCTATATATTTCCATATGCATCCCTAGGAAGTTCCCTGTACGTTACGTTCCATAAATCCTAAATGTCCCTGTGTAACCCCATCTACATGTAAAATATATTTAGGTATATACCCGTATGGTGTAAATTTGATGTTTTGTAGCCACTGTATAGCGCACTATATATACATAAAATATATATGTATCTATATGATATATAGATGTTGTGTCCATACAAACAAATCCCAGATCCGTAGCATATCTCGACAGGCAAGCAGGACCCAACTTTGATAGTTTTGGTATTTAATTGATATGTTTCAGGAAATTAAATTGGTTTTGGGAAAGAATTTCTTCTAGAGAAAACGTAATGATAAGAAATCTTTTAAATTTTATAAATTATTCAAATTATTCATTTTTATATGAGCAGCTAAAATTAGAGTTTAAAAAGTGTGGATTTCTTAACGTATAAAGCAAGTAAGACAATAAGGCATCAAAGCAAGAAAGCATTTAGTATTTGGGCTAAACTAGATAGATCTAAATATTACAATTTAATAAATTTTTTGTTTTTAACAGCTTTACAAAAGGCATACAAATTTTGGTTAAAATGTGGCCAAATCTAAAGAAAAGTGTGACCATGCTTATTTATAAAGCAACTGAAGCCCATACATAGCTTAGGAATTAATAAGTCCAAACTAAAAAAATTATAACAAGTTAATAAAAATTACAAATTGCGTACAAGTTAGATTTACAATGTGACCAGCTTCATCGAATCGTTAAACCGTGTGGCCATGCTTATTTATAAAGCAACTGAAGCCCAGATATTTCTTAAGAAATGCTTAAACATTCTTTTAGATCGTAAAAACACAACTAACATTATAGAATAGCTCCTTAACAATCAAAAGTGAATCCCTATTTGTATGGCCCATAAAGATCTCATTCATCACCCACAGTGAGAGATGCCTAGGCGAGATGCTAAATCGTTTGTCCATTACTCATCGCCATAAACACCAAGATGTTTTTTATGTTCGGTCTCCGATTTCAGTTTATTTATTTCTAAGATGTTTTCTAATAATCATAAAAACCCGCTGGACTGAAGCTATTTGCAATGATTTGCTTGTAGTTTTTCCTATTTCTTTTTAAATGTATATCTATTTCTTTTTTTTTTTTTGGTTTATTTTCGTTTTTCGTTGAATTCATTTCTTGTTCCGACTGCCAGCGTTTTTCGCGCGCTAAAATCCAATTAGGAAAAATCAATATTGCTCATACGCCGCGTTGGCTCAACAATTATTTCGTTTGCTTTTATAATTATTATTTTGTTGTTGTTGTTGTGCTTTTTTCTTAAGCATAATTTAATATTTTGTTTACACGAGCTTTGATTCAGGGGGATGTGTAAATGCTGAAGATTCTTCAGGCATCAGGCATCAATATATATATATATTTCTACCATAATTAAGCCTCTGTTTCTCTGTTTGATTATTCATGTGGCAATTGAATTGTTAAGTCCCGCCCCCCCTTAGAAAATACAGAAATACCAAAGGGCACTAGGCAAGGCCATAATATCTTTCATCTCTCATACCGAGGGGAATATAATTATAATTAATATCAATTTACGCCCAAAATGTCTGAACTTTTGCCGCTTCTGCTGCTGCTGTCTTCCATAAATATCCCTAAAAAAAAAAAGAAAAAGCGAGAAAATGAAAAGAAACCGTGGAAAACCAGGAATGAAAATATATATATTATATATAGACGAAAATAATATCGCTTTCTTCATGCTGGAAGAGTGACCTTACCATGATTGATGAATGTTTTCACTCTTTGACATTTGCCGTCGCGTTTTCCTATTTTTTCCTCACGCCGCCCTCTCATTTCCAGCATTTTCCCCTGCTGCCATTTTCCGTTTCTGCCTTTATAGATAATTGCGTTGGGTCTGTCTGTCTGTCTGTCTTTCGGCAAATAGTCTGGGGAAAAACGCCAAGCGGTTAAACATTTATGGAAGCTTTGCGAAAGCTTTCCACACGCAGAAAAGACAAAGAGGAAAAATGGAGCAGATAGCTGGGGGAAAAATCAAATGGGAAATCGCGGGGCGCTTAAGAGCTTTCAAGCCACATTTAACACGAATGAAATAAAAACACAAAAATAGGAAAAGAAAAACATTTTAATATGCTGCAATTCCCTTGGTGTCACCCCTTCGCTCAAAGCTCACGCTTTTGGCCTTTTAAGTTATATATGTATCTGCGAGAGCTTTTTGGTTGTAACTGCGAAAGCTCTTAACGTATTTTCAAGTTTTCAATTGTCTCCGCTTTACCGCTTTTCCGTTTTCCGCTTCGCATTTCCCTCACTTGTCTGTTGTTTTTATTGTTTTAAAGCTCTGACATTTAATTATGCAACATTGCAACGAACTTTTCATCCTCATTTATCACTCGTTATAAATAAATTATTAACTATTTGTAGGATCACTATCCTCAGTCTTCTTTATCGTATATATAGTCATTAATATTATCGTATGGCATATCGTATATATTAAGTTGGTCTCTGTATACTGATCTCTGTAGTTTCGATTGTATTTCTTAATATCCTATATACCTACCTTTTGAATCCATTTGCTATCTATATATTCTTGAGCAGGACGTTGTGTCAGGGTGTGAGGGATCTTGAAAAGTTGTATATAGATTTTGAAATCATTTAATTTACGTATTAGGTGGGTCGTAAAATATATACAATATTTCCGATTTTTTGTAGTAATTAATTTTGCTAAAACTCTTTCCTAAAATCACTCTAAACATATTTTTATAAATCTCTCAGAAAATTTTTAATTTTATTTTCTAATATTTCTTCAAGTTCTTCTTTAAATCTCTCCAAATTCTCTTTAGTATCTGTCTACCATCTTCTCTTAAATCAAATTTCTCTCAAAGCCAAGAAAAACAAAGGCCTAATTAAATCTCTGCCTAAAAATATATTTATTATATTGATAACATAGCCTACTTTTTGGCAGTCGAAATTGCGTTTTTAAATACCAAACCCCCCCATCACTCTGGCAACAACGCACTGTCTCTAACTATCTGTAGGATATCTATGTACGAGTATATATACATATATTTCCAATTTCTATGTATCCTTCGCTGCTATATACATATATCCCACCAGATCCTATGTCTTACGATGTGTTTTCCTCGCCAAAAAAAAAAGGAAAAAGAACAACCTGGAACCTAGCCTAGCAACTAAACTAACTAAGACCTTAACTTAAACTTAAACTCTGTCTAACTGTTCAACTATACTAATCGCTATCGCATCCACTCTTGCAATCTGATCTCTTCAGGGCGTTCTTCTAATGCCTCGCACCTTGTCCGAAAGCCGAAAGTTGCGCCTTCGAAGGGCCTTCACCGAGGCCACTAACGAAACGCTTCAATGCTCCAAAATGGTATTTAATTTGCAAAAATCTCTCTAAAATCGTTACAAACAATTACCCCAAAAAACAAAAAAAAAGTCCCTTTTTGCAAACGATAACAACTTTTTGTTTAATGTGTACATAAATATTTAGACTGAATAAAAAACAAAACCAAAAAAAATGTTGAACCAGCTCGTAGTTCCAAAATTCCAATAACAAAAAAAAAAAAACTTAAAACAGTTAATTTCCAATGGCACCGCATTTAAGCTTTAAGTCAGCGATAAAAAGGGGAAACAAATCTTAAAATTTCTTTTAAAATATTCTCAAAAGTATGCAAATCAATCAGAAAATGCCTGAATTCGCTCACTTAAGGCTTAAGCTATGACCTTTCCGCCCCCCAGCGGTCAAGTAGCTTATTTTGTTATCGATAACAACCCAAAAAACAACAATGCAACAATGCTAATGCTACTAATAATGCTAATGCTAATGCTCCCCATGCGCAATCGGTTCAGTTCTTCCTAGCCTGCACTGCCTCTACTCAAGCTTCCCTAGAAAAACTCACCGACATGAAAGCGGTTTTCTAATACTGAAATCTCCACTCTCCATTTTCCATTCTCCACAATTCCACTCTCCACAATTCCACTTCCGCTTTGCATCCGTTTTGAACGTGTGTGTGTGTAGCTGCATAGTTCCTTTAGTTTATTTATAAATATTAAGCGATAATGATCTATCGCCGCAGGTAAGATGTAGTTGAAAATATATACATATTTCCATATGCCCAGCACCGTATTGTATTTTCCACAAGCACAGTTTGGAAATATTATTAGCAATAATATATTAAAATATATAATATCAATTTACAACAATTATACTTGCATTTTTGAGTGGGAAAGATAGAATTTATATAAAATAACTTATACTTAACTTAAAACCTAAAAACAATATTGGGGTGCAGCTTTCTAGCTATATAAATATGCTGGAAAAATATTCCAAACTATGGAAGAATATTTAATAAATTAGGTATTGATATTATAATATATGTGTGTATTTTTGTAACTATTCCAAGATATTTATTATTATAATTCATGTTCAATCATGATTATTATTCGGTCAGTTTCCAGGGTATTCCAGTCTCTTTTCTCTCGATTTTTCTTGGGAACCATCAATTAAGTGGCGAGCAGGAAGCTTTTAACATTTTCCCCGATTGAAAAGATGCAAAATGTTCATTTCCATGACGTAGAGGCACGATCAGGTGTTTGATTCTCACAATTCTCCCGCAGAATTCTTCTTCCTCTAACGGATGTCTCTCTCATCGATTGATTGCCTCTACCGCTCTGCCGATCTTTCGCTCTCTCACTTATCCTCTCTCCTCTCTCACTTATTATTATCCACCTGCTGCTTTGCCTCCACACGGGTTCCACTCGAATACCTGTGACCCAATCCACAAATTCAAAGCGTACTGGCCGGGTTTCATCGGTAGGGCATTAATCTAAACCTAATTGTCTGGTATTCTTTAAGAATATTATATATATCATAAATATGTAAATAATATATTGATAAATATTTTATAATAAAAAAAAATATACATATACCATATATTATATATAGCTACATATTATAATATATATGTCACAGTTTTATAGGTAAAGCTGTACTGCTTGGTATATGTTATATATATAGTTAAAGTCACTATATGCTATCATACCTAAATTCAGCTCAGTGCCACCCTGCGTTGTCCAGTTATTCATGTGCAACTTGAGTAAATACCACTCTCCAGCGCCTAAAAGACCTAAAATTTCGGGGCTAAGACACTGCGTCTCATGACCATAGCCCCCCATACCAAAATTCAGATCATTATTACAGTGCTTGTGAATATTATATTATATATTATAATATATTAATACAACTATTCTACTTAGACTTATATATTATAATATATTAATCACTGTTTTCTAGATAAACTTGAGATATATAGCTAAGGTTACCTTTACCGCCTTAACAAAATTCAGCTCATTAATAGGTATATATATTATATAAAGGGTATTTGCCAAGTCGAAGCCTTAGTTGGCATATTAAAAAGCAAAGAGGCAGGGCATATAAATAAAATGTTCGGTAGGCCGGGTCATTTGTGCGTCGTCGTCGGAAGGGATCGTTCTCTCCACATATACTACATATACGATCCAGAGATCCGCATCTCCAGGTCTTGCTTCGGATCGATTCGGATCGAATTGGATCGTTTGCGCTATAATACTGGAAGTGAACGGGTGTTGTGTCTGCTTCCCGTTCCGATCTGTTTACATTTTCTGGACAATTACGCAGTCGGAAAATGGCCCGAAAATAATCCGCATTGAAATCAAAATCAAATCAAATCTGAGCAGATTTTGGCCAGCTTCGGTTCGTGTTTTCTATTATTTCATTTTTTTTTTTTTTGTGTGAGCTAGTTTTCCCACAAAGATGTGAAAAGTGTTTAAAAGGGAATATCCTTTTTGAATTACATATTGAAAAATGATTTAAAAATGCTGTACAAATAATTAAAAATGAAAAAGAAAACCAAGAAAGCGAGTTTTCCCATCAGTTATAGTAATGTGAAAATTGCCAAAGAAAATAAATAAACAAAGCAATTTCGTTAAAAACAAAATAAACAAAGTTTATTTCCATGCAAATCTTTGTACGAATTCTAACAAAGCGTACAAAAATATTAAAACAATTAATTATTTATTATTTAATGTTCGAAATCTAACTCTTAGTTTCTCTTATTTCTCAAAAAAAACACGTGTTTGTAAAAAAACGAGCAAAATGCTAAAGTGAAACTGTAAAGTTAAAGCAAAACTTGTACCAATTGTGGCTAGAAGATCCAGCGTTATCCTTGCGATCCTTGGTGTCTTTCCCCCTTTTCGAATTCAATCCGCGGAGCAGAGCATGTCGCCGGCCTTTTGCATGGCGAACGATTGCAATCAGGAGCCTGATTTTTACCACAAATGCCTTGCAACGACCATGCCACCGCCACCACCGCCGCCCACGCCGGCGACCGTTGTCCTAACGACGTCACCGCCGCCGCTGCCGCCGCCGGTGACCCGAGCAGGACCCTCCCCCTCGCCATCTGCCTCACCCTCTCCCTCCGTATCGCCATCGCAATCGATGACGCTAATGCCGCCCATGTCCATGCTACAAGCTCCGTCCCAGCCGCCGCTGGCGTTGAACGCGGCCGCCGCCGCAATAATGACGCGAGCGGGCAGCGTCGGTGGCGCCACGAGTGCCGCCCGCAGGAACTCCCTTTGGCTGGAAACGCTGCGGAACACACGCAAGCTGTCCTACGCCAACGAGCGACCGGTTTTGGTAAGCAACCTAGGCATATGCACTCGACAAAAAAGTGTATAAGAACTCAAATATTTTTTTTTTTATTTATTTATTATATCTCTTTTATTTATTATTTATTATTTATATTTATTTATTATATCTAATTGTGATAAATCGATATATAATTTAGGATATTTCGATTGATACTATATCGATATTTTGCGATATATTTGCGATTAGTTGATATTTTTGACAAATTTAATTGGAAAAAGGGAGATACCATTTGATTTTTTGTATTAATACAAGATTAAATATTAAATTCGATATTTTGCGATATTTGTAAATTCGATGAATTTTATAAATCAAGATTTATTTTATTTTTATTATGATATTGAGAGTGTTAAATTTTTCGATATATTACATATATCAGAACTCAGAAAAATCATTGAAAGCAACAAATAAAACGTTCTTTCTTGTTGTATACAAGTATTTTATATAATATAAGCTATATTTTTCGCTGAGTGCAAACGTTAAGAAACTATGACGTATCTAGCTTATCTCAGCCATTTCCATTCGCCATTTGGTTTGGCGGCTTCCACGTGTCCCGCGTCCGAGACTATAAAAATAAATAAATCGCTGGCGCTCTCTTGCGCGCTCTCTTTTGTCTCCTCCGGGTTCCTTCTCTCCTTCTCCCTCCCTCCCTCTCTGTCTCTCTTGAGCGATTCGAAGTTATTTTCAACCAGAGCATCTGCAGAAAAGAACAAAAACCGAAAACAAAATAAGAAGAAAACAAGTAAAACGCACACGATGGAGCTCCTCTCTGGGGGGGAAAGTTTGGGCTACGAAACCTTTGATACCCCGCAAAAAGTGTGCAAAAAGTTAAAACCAAATCTTGTAAAGTTCAATCTCTGAAGTGATTGAATTTTGGTTTAGAATTTAAAATAAATTTTTAGAAATAACAAATAATATAAATATATGAATAATAATAATAATAATAAATAATAATAATAACAAATAATACAAATAATTAATAATAAATAATAAAAATAATAAATAATACAAATAATTAATAATAATAATAAATAACAATAAGAATATTAAATAAAATGTTTAAACATATAAAAACTGCTGTCAATGTGGCGTATGATTTATATATTTACAACAATTACTCATACGTAAAGCAATCCAAATCTTTTGTTTTAAAATACATTTCGTTTTAAGAGTGAAAAAAGTTAAAAGTCACGAAAGATCAAATGAAAAGAAAATGAAACAAAAATTTCTGTCGTGTGCCATGTGGCGTATGATTAATATTTTCAGGGAAATTACTTTTACGACATGTTTTTATCTTAAATTGTTTAAACTTTTGTTTTGTTCTTGAAATATGTACATTTAAAGTGCTTTTTTAGACAAATAAAAGCTACAAATGAAAGAAAATCTTTTAAAACATAAAGAAATACTAAAGTAGTTGCCTATGTGGCGTATGATTAATATTTACAACGAAATTACTCATACGACATGTTGTCTCAAAACTAATTAAATAAAAACAAAAATGAATTAAAAATGGGTGTATTTTTTTTTTATTTTAAAGAGACAAAATAAAATTAGTTTGAATTTTCTCCAAGAATAAAATAAATAAAAACTTAAAACTTAAATTTTTCATATAAATATAGCTAAACTCTTACACAGTTTTTTTTATGAATAAAACAGTTATAATTATTAATGAAACATTTTAAAGACTACAAATAGATATACCTGGTTTTGAGGAAGCCCCTGGGCAGGATACTGCGGGAGTAAATCCAGTTGTGGTGGGGAAATGAAACCAATAACACAAAACAAATGTGCGAAAAAATCAGAAACAAGAAACAAAATACATCGCAAAGGCGACTCCCACCGAATATAAACACAAACAAACAAACAAACAGAAAATCATTTAAAGAGGGTCTATATGGCGCTATTTGGGCATTCCATCATCCGAATCCGAATCTGAATCTGAATTCGAATCGCAATCAGATACTGAATGCCGAATCTGAACAAGACGCCCATAAAGCCATAAAGTTCAGCCAAGTGTTTGGAATCGAAAGGTGTCTGCCTTATGCTTTGATATATTGTTTACAGCAGCAGCAGTCTCCTCATCACCATTATAATCATTATCTTTATATATATGTATATATATTTTGGATATCGAATTGGGAAGATTTCAGGGTCAGGGTATATAGGTTCTTTTTCGGAGCCATGATTTATGCCTTGATTTCCGGAGTTCATCGCCGAGCCGAGCCGAGCCGAGGGTGTTGTGTTTTTGTTACATCAGAGATATATAGACTCTGTATAGAGCTGGCTATTTAAACAATGGCCACAACGTAATTAATGGCATATGCAATATAAAGCAAATAAGGCATTGAAAAGGAACAGAAACGGAACGGAACAAGGGGTCCTCAGATGAATTATCGATGCACACACACATCGTACTATATATAGTATATATACATATATACTTACTATAATGCCAAATACGAAAACCTGAAAGCCGAAAGGCAAACAGTATGCAAATGGGCAGAGAACAACACATGCGTGCATATTTAGATGATGATAAATATTATATATATGCAGTCAGACTGCTGCTCCCAATGGGTATTACGGGGTGTCATCTGAAATATTTAAGGCTTGCTATTTGCTTTGCCAACACGACTCCTTTGAGCTTCCCTCTAGTGACACGTTCACGTCCATGTCCATGTCCATGTCCGCGTCCTTGTCCATATGTCCGCATTTCGAGGACTTTCAATCGACCAAGTCAACTATCAACTGTCAGGACCGGCCAGCGCAGAAAGGACCACCGACACACACAAAGGAGTGAGTGGAGTGAAAGCGAAAGGTGCTAGCGGCGAGTCCTGGACTGTGTTTGTATTCTGTGAAAAATGCTGGCCAGGTGGCCCCAATAGTCCCAATAACTTATTGCCTCGGCATTATGCGGCGAAAAATAGACGAGGAACTTTTTAAAATTTCATGATAATAGTCGAAGACCCGTGGCCTGCAGTTTTCCGTTCGAATGCCTGGCTGCACGTGGCACAAAAATGTGCGTAAAAAATAACTCTTGCCTAAAAACCGAAATTACTCGAGAAAAAAAAACATGTTTGCTATCCAATTTTTGGATTTACTATCCATTTTTCAATTAAGAACTTACAAAAATCGATATAAAACAATAGTTCTTAACGAATTATCTAGCTTTAGATTAATTTGTTATCAAAATATCGTTAATCGTCAGATGTTCAATCATCGATAAGTTTCATTAAGCATTGAAATATTGATAAGCCTTTGGGGTTACTAGAAAACAAATTTGTTGAATATTAGAATAATACTCAGGCTTAAGATTTATTTTTGATTAATCGATAAATTCGAAAAATCGACAGATATATATCGAAAAAATTAATAAGGTATTACATACTTCAAGTTAAATATCGAAGTAGCTTGTATTCAAGCTTTAATTTTGATCATAATGGGTTAAAGTGGTAGATAAATTTGATAAGACATTGAAATATCGATATACCATTGGAGTAGCAAGGAACACTTTTATTTATATTTTTTTTTGTTACCGTGTACTACATCCATGCCCTGCTCTTTACGATTATATATAGTAACCCCATACAGATATATATATACATATATATATGTATATCTGTTTAGATGGATGTGCCCGGCCGTATATCTTAGCAAGTGCATGCCAGGCGACTGTAGATGTTTGCCCAAGTGTCCATCAATAAAATATGACAAGAGGCACTTTTAGCGGACTGTCCCCGAGCCGTAAGACTAAAGACCGGACAGGGTCCCGGACCCCGATCCACTTGAATC
>JAEIHY010014729.1:0-49106 GCA_018904565.1 Drosophila tsacasi | reverse complement strand
GGAGCAGGGAGAGGGAGCGGGGAGCTTCTACGAAGGAGCTGCTGCTGCCGAAATCGAAGGGAATTTTGTGGGTGGCAGATCCTGGGACAATAAACCCGCCTGCTTACTGGATACGCCCCCGTGCATATATTTCAGCCGTAAATAGCAAAGAACAATGCATAAAACAAAGGGCTGATCAAATTTATAAATGACAACTACCAAATTTATGGGCCTTTATTCGCTGCTCTCCCTTTTGTGGGCCAAGTCAAGCCACCAAACTCCCAGCTCCTGATGAATTCCTTCCTTCCTTCCTGACAATTTGTCCTGCTGCAAATTTCACTTTTTGGACCCAAATTATGCCCAGGAAAGCGTCTCTGACACATTTTTCTTTTCAGCTGCCGCTCCAGCTCTCCCTCTCATGGCTCATGGCTCATGGCTGATGGTCTATGGGCCTGTCATTGTCCTTCATCAAAAATGAATACACAGTGTTTGTCAAGTTTCAGCACGGACAACTGGACAGCCAAATTGAGGTAACTCGTCGTCGCTCGTTCCGCTCCTGTCATAATTTGTTCGCCTTTTTCCCTTTTCCTTTGGCCGTAATAAGGTTTTGATTAAATTTGTTGCTCAAATGTATTTGCCGGGCGAAAATCTTCCGCTCTGTCTATTATTTTAGGACTTCTGTGTGTGTGTGTTGTGTTGTTGTCCTGACGGGGATCGCGTTTCCTTTGGCTTTGGCCAGGACGCTGGCAGCAGCATCTCGCCTCCATTAATTTAACATATTTTCTTGTCGCTCCACCAGCAGCGCTCTCTCACCCACGTACAGCAAATGGCCGCAGGTTAGATTTACTTTACCTTCTCCGCCTCTTCTTCCTCCTTTTTAGATATATATATATTATTTTTTGTTTTATATATTCTGACTTGTTTTTCTTTGAGGGGCGTAAAAAATACAGTAGCAGCAACGTAAACAGCCGCCAGGTGGCGAGCGGCAGAGTGCGCCTTCGGATCGCATTTATTGTAATTTAATAAGCCCGTTTCCATGTACCAACCGAAAATGTGCTTTGACTACGCGCTGTGTGTGCCTGCAAGCTAATTGCCGGTTCCGCCCCCTTCATGTGTGCGTGCGTTGAAGTCGGAAGAATGGCATTTCGGCGTCACTTCATAGTCATAGCTGATAAATCACACGGCAGCCACCGCAGCGAGGGGTCCGCCCACTCGAAAGCCGCACGACATGGGAAACCTTTTAGGACGCACTCGTCCCGAAAGCGATACCCACTCACTCTCCTGTATAGCATCGTCCTGTATCGTGTATCAAAAGGTTACGCCAAGTATCTAATTATCAGGCACTCGCCGCTTTAATAATTGTGATAAATTTTCTGGGGCTCCTTGCAGCAGAATTTCTCAGCTCGTAACTATAGTTAATGAAGCCATGGCGGCCATATAAACACTTAGGCACTCCATTGCCCTCGACTGGCCATCATTCCTAGTTTATATGCAAATGTTATATCCTTGCCAGGCTTTGGGCTGCTTCCCCTTCTCTCTACACTCCCTACACTTTGCATATTGTACCAGAACATTTAAAATTTCCCATAACTTAGGCTCACTCTACTCTACTCTGTGCCTCGGGCAGCTCGCTGTAGCTCTCTCTCTCTGAATTTCGCATAGTTTATGACCCATTTATGTTGTAACTTTTTCTATTTTGAGGCAAGTCAGCACTTCTGGGATTCGTTATTTTATGTGGCATACATATTGCTGATGATGGCAACAGATTCTACAGAAATTAAGCTTAATCACTGTCAACTAAGGCAGCATAAGGTTGAGGGGGAACTGCTAACATTACGTATACGCAGTGTGGGTTTTGCTTTGAATTGTTATTTTTGAATTATTGATTTAAAATCATACAGTTTTATTTTATTATTAAATATTAATATGTAATATTAATTTATACTTAATTATTAAATAAAGCCCTTAAAAACTTCAGTAGCAATTCTTTGTGCTTGATATTAAAGAGATTCTATAAATTTCTGATGAAATGAATTATATTCAGGATTTCGATTTATGAATTTATTAATCAAAGGACGAACACCAAGAAAACTTTTTCAATTACTGAAAATCTAAGCTTTTTATTTTTAAAATAATATTTAAAGCCACAGACAAACCCATCAAGTTATTTCTTAAATATCTTGAGCTGAAACTTCATGGTTTATTCCGAAATTTATTACCAATATCTCTTATATCCACACAACTTTGTTAAGCAAATTAACAAAAGACAAACGTCTGTTTGGCGGCTCATAGGAAAGTTAATTTTTTCCAAAGCCGAATCAAAACTTACAACTGCCAGATGGAATTAAGATTCGCCTAATCTGCCTAAAAGCGTGCCAAATGCCCTTTCAACGGCCGTGTCATTAAAGTTTGCTTTATATATTTTAATTAACTCCCATCACACACACACACACACACATACAGACACATACTTAAAGAGAGAGATGGCTTTAAGGGCACGGCTGAGGCTCGTCTGCCGGAGAACGTAAGAAAAGAATAACAATGGCGAAGGCAAAAGCAAATGGCCAAATATAGCAACAAATAAACGAAGCAACAAACCATCAACAGTTTAATATGCGACGTCTGTTCTCCGGCAGCAGAGAAAGAGAAAGAGAAGGAAAGGAAGCCAGCAAGGAGAGAGAGAGGAGGAGAGCGGGGGAAAACTTCTGGGAATTGCTGCTTACACATTTGTAATCTTGTCTTGTCTTCGTTTTGCTGTCTCTGTTGCCACTGTGTTGCCACTTTTTAGGGAGTGCCGGGAGGCGCATTTCTATTTTTAGCCACTTTATGCGTGTGTGAGAGCTGCTTGTGTATTGGTGCGTATCCGTGCGGGCCTGTGGGTGTGTGCCAGTGCTGGCCATTCGTACTTTTTTTTTTGGAGAGTGTTTGGCGTTTTTAGGCTAGTTTTTAGTCTCTTTTAAATATTTATTATCATATTTTTACAACTTTTAACTATATAAAAGCTTATATGACTTTACCTTTAAATATCAAAAATAAACTTTAAATATATGCAAACCAGTCTTATATTGTATATTAATATTCCCCTATTTCAAACCTGAATTGTGAACATTAAAAAAATTAGGAAACATTTTATGATTCAAGTGTAAAATTAATATAAATCAGGGCTGTTACAGAAACATTCTTAATCCTTATAGGGTGGATACAAATATGATACTACATTTTATTAGTTCCAAATTTATACAACATTTTTTCCCTACAAAATTTTAATCCAATCCTTAATACACCTTTTACAATTTTTGGATCACCTTAAAATATTCATTTGATATTTGTTTGTTTAAAAATAACTTTCCTTTATTGTACCCTGTTTTTGAGTATTTTTCTGGCAACACTGGTCTACACCTCCCTTTTGTGTGTGTGTCTGGTCACATTCGTTACGTTTCTTTCGCTGGTTCCTTTGGCTCACTTCCTTTCGCATTTCGTCAAGAGTAATAAAAACTCATATTTTTGTTGGCGCCTGGCCCCCATCTCTCTCTCTCTCTTTTTCTCTCTCCCTACCTCTCTCTCTCCCCCTCTCTCTTTGGCCCGTTTTGGCCAAATTAAATGAATTTGTTAACGCGTGCTGGTTACTTTTTTATGCTGCCTTTGGCTTTTGCTTTCACGCATCAAATTGGCTTCATGTCGCGAAAAGCCGATCGATGGCCCAGCGAAAAAAAAAGGAAAATTTACCAACTCCCCCCAGTAAGCCAGGCCAAAATCGAAAGCTGTAGAAGAAAAAACTTCTTAATTGGCAATTAAAAAGTGTTAAAGGCATATCCCGAGACCGAGAAGAATAATGAAGGCCATTAAAAGTTGTTGCAACTAAATATAGCATGATTGGGCATTTTTCGGTGCCTCGATTCATAAAGGGAATATTTGAGTCATCATCTGGGCGAAGGCAGAGCAGCTCCTGTAATTAGTATAAAGTGCTTTTATTCGCCTAGATACATTTTAAATGAGCGGACCCGGCAGTGTGTCCTCTCATCATCTGCGTATAAATTAATGATGTGAGTCCTGAGAGTGCCTTAATTCATGACGAGTCGATTGTAAATTGTAATTGTAATTACTTTAATTGCCCCGTCAAAGGTCAGTGTTTTTGTGTGTGCTTTGTTTTTAGTGGCGCAGTGCAAAAAAAAGTACAAAAAAATAAAAACCACACAAAAGCTGTCCCATCGGCCACAAAAGTGTTAAGGCAAGAGAGCAAACAAAAGTGCGAACCGTTATTATTTGGGTTTGACGTCAAAGGCCTAAAACGCCAATTACAAAGCACACTGGCACACACAGCTACGTGCTACTTACACATATATATATAATATGTATATGTATATAAGAGGAGGCCAGCACACACACACACACACACACACACAGACACAATTGGCACACTACAATTTTAATACAGCATACTTTCATGCTGCAAATGACAACAAAAGCGGGTGTTTGCTGCTCGCTCGTTCTCTCTCTCTCGCCGAGACTCTCACTATCCTGCTCTGGCTCGCGGCGGGTGACTTTTACTGTCTGTTTTTCCGCTGTGACCTCGCCCACCTGACCCCTTGAGTCGCCTTTGGCACAGTGGTCGCAGATCTTTTGAAACCGTAGCGCAGCGCCTCTTTCTCTTGCCCGTTCTCTCAGCTCGTTAACCGCAATGTTGTTTCCCTTTTTTGTTTCTTTTTTTTTTCCTTTTTTGGGCCGCAGCAACAAATTTTTATGTGTTTACCTTTTATTTTTTTGCCCCTTGTTTTGGCTCACGTAGCCGGGCGTGTGAGCGGGGGAGAGTCCCGGACAAGGACGAGGCGCAAAAGCTTGACCCCTGGACGCACCTTCAACTTGGGTGAGAGCTCTCCCCGCCGCTGTCTCTGTTCTGGCCTAAACCAACTGATATTTTAGGCCAAAATGACATTGGCCCCTGGCACTTTTGCATTGTTACACTTTATAGAAACCACTGCTGAGATAGAGAGAGGGAGGGAGGGGTACAGACTCCCACTTATTTTTCACAGAACCTTTAAGCCAGGATGGAAATTCGAACCGCAATAAAAATGCCCTGCCCCAGTCCCTGACTCTGGCCCAGCCGTTTTATGGACTTAATTATGGGGGCTGCTCTCGAGTTGGCCGTAATTGAAATGTGAGCTTTCTGCCACTTAACTTGTCAGATGGGAAATCAAATTGAATTTCAGCCAAATACATCGCTCATCATCAATCTCAATGGGCGAGAGGAGAAAGGCTGTTATCGAGGCCCCCACAATATATTTGCTATTTATAGCCCACATCCTATGCATATTTTTCGGCCCAAAACTAAGCCAAGAAATGCCATTTTTGTGCGGCTTTCGAATTTGCATTTAAATTGCATGGCAAGTGTTTGCATAAAACAGGACAAAAATTTCCGCGAAACTCGGCTAGAATGAATGCAGCCAAATTAACTTGCCTTTGTTGCAGCGCCAGCACCGCCTGCCTTTTATTTTAATTTCAACAATGACTAAACTTAGTTACCAACACGCACACACACACACTAACCTCAACCGCACGCACACACCAATACAAATTTATATTGTTTATAATTGGCGGTGTGTTAAAAATAAAACAGAGTCGCGTTATTTTTGTATGTGTCGACGTCGACCGACAAAAAGAGGCAGCAAAAGGCAGCGATTTGTATGTAAATGGAGGTTAAGCAACGACAATGCCACCCATACGGAGGCACCTACACTGAGGGAAAATAATAAGGGTTTTTTAATCCTATATTAATCAAGAAATCAAGAGAGGAGAGTTGGAATGATTTTAAAATTAATTTTCTGCACTTCAGTTTCCATCACTTGTATTATATTCTTTTTTTTAAAACACCTAAAAGAATGCTATGTTCATGGAAGCAAATAAATATTTAATTGCTCTCTTTTAGGACTATAAACTCCTTAAGTGCTTCATTATAGAATATAGAATCATAAGACTTTTCATTGACTAAAAAACACTCTATTTTTCCCAAAGTGTCCTCACACACACTCTCACCATCGCCTGACTGCTGCCGGAATTCTCACATACATTTAGGGCCTTAAGGGGGAAGGTAATCGCGTGCTCTGTGCAGATTAAAATGCGACAAAGCAACACGACAAAAAATATTTTAAATAAAAGCGCAGCCAGCGCAAGGAAGGACCCTAAAAAAAGGCAAAAGGCTCAGCGCACACAGAAAAGTCGAAAAGCGTCAAACGCGCGCGGATTTGTATTATGCATATACATATATACCAACATATATATGTATATACTATAAGCAGAGGGGGAGGGAGGGTCGCATACCAATTAAGTCACGGCAAAATGCGCGACGGAAATGTGGAAGAAACAAAGCTGGGGCCCATTTTCGGCCTTTTTTTCTGTCTACGTCACGTGGCATTCATTTCGCGGTGGCGTAAAGTACACGGAAAAGGTAAGTGACGAAAGTATAAAGCCAAAAATAAATACTATTAAATAGTAAATAAATTAAATTATATTTGCATTTGGTTCCCAAAACCTTTGATACTCAATTTTCCTTTAAAAAATCAGGAATTTTTTTTATGAAACGCACTGTTTGCATCAGCAACAGCACCTTCTGTTGCGGTTGACATCCGCGAAGGCTTGAACTGCCGCACCGCAACAATGAGAAGGATAAAAGGCCACCGCGCCCTCCTCCTTCCGCCTTCTGGTTCTCATCGTCCTCGTCGTCATTTCCGCCTGGCTTGGCGCCTTGAATAAATGGGTAAGCTTTGCTGGCATTTTCGGTGTTTTTCGGTGTGTTCTCTATATACCTTTTGGGGGGGTAGGTGGAAAAGGTTTTTCAATTTTCTTCGGCTTTGCGACACCTGTTGAACGATGGCTGCGGCTTAACCAATTAATATCTAATTAAACCCAGCGCTGGGTCCGGATAAAACACGTACGGAATGAAGGTGCAATGAAATCCGCTTAAAACCTAATAGTCCGCAATCACGGAGCAAGCGTGTCTAATCGCTGCTGATAAGATAATCGCTCGGGGCGAAGCCAGAGAGAGCTGAAAAAGAAAAGGAATTGAACACTACTAGGACATGGCTTTCACTTCGTTTTTCCTCTCTCCCTCTCTTTCTCTCTCTCGTTCTCTCTCTCTCTGTTTTCTCCTGGGACTAGAGACAACCATTTACTAATTGCCGGCAATGCAATCGTCTTTGAAAATGGAATTTGGTAGCTGGTAGTAACTAAGCCCTCTGAATCGTTGTTTAACCCATAATTTCACACCCAGGCAATTGCTAATTGACAAGCCGCCTGCCCTCCTCAAGGCCGTCTGTCTGTGACGTCAGCAGGCATCCTCACAGGACTTGATAGAAAAGGAAAAAAGGCAGTGAGGCATAGTCTGTTGGCCGTCATGGAAATTAACCAAAAGAAAAATTGTCTATTCTTTGAGAAGCAGCTGCAAATTAAATTTAGGACTCGGGCATCGTGCAATTTCTCGAACGAAAGCCTGAGTTGCCTTGGTGCAAATCAAAGTAATTACAGGCGAGAGTGTGCGGCCAAGTGCCGGCCACGCCCCCTCGAGCTTTATTCCCGGCCTTTCCCTCGTTTGTGCGGAGTCGCAGGAGGCCCGACCCGTCGTCGCATTTTATTTATAAACGTAATGGTTATAATTTTGGGCCTGCGGTTGCCTTAATGATGATTATCCCGGCCGAGGGGCAACTCCCCGCGGCATTTGCGTCAGCTGCACCCCCCGAAGCCCGTCTTGGTGCCAGGACTCGGCGGCAATCAATGCCGCTCAATAATTTAAATTGCCTTTTCCCGGCGAGAGGCCAGAAAGGAGAGTGGAGAGTGGGGGGCCGAGAGTCGGGAAAGTCTCAAGTTATTTATACAAAAGTCTAAATACACTTGGCGTTTATTTCCGGACTTAGTCGGAAGTCGGGGTAGCGGTAGCGGTAGCGGCACTTTGCTTTAATTTCCCGGGGTAAGCATATTCCTGTTTGGTACGTGTCCCGGGCATTTGGTAAAACTACTTTTCGCAATTGTTTTCCTGCCATTGCTGGCCATAAAAATTTCATGTCGCTCTTGGTCCTGTCTTCCTTCCTTGGCTTTTGCCTTCCTTGTGCCAAAAACTCATGCGGCAAAACAAGCCCCTCCTTGGCTAACCCCCGGCAGGTGCGTCTAACTGGACATAAACATGTGCAAATCAACATAACTCGTGGAAGCCGGATCCCGGATCCCGGATTCCGGCACTCCCAGCGCCTGCTTGGTCCTGCCAGCTCCTGACTCCTGCCGCCTGCCGCCTGACTCCCAGCCCCTCCTTGCTTCCTCCTTTTGGTTGGCAGCTGGTGATGTGTTTGTTTGTTTACTTTGAAGTTTTTTGCTTTGGCAATTTTTCCGCAAATTGCAAACTGGGACAGGAATCTCGAAAGGATAGGGTCTCTGCATTGCACGTCCTGCGACCTGCGTCCTGGCTCGGACTCTGCGGTGCACTGACAACATGTTTTGAACATATCACTTTTCTATATGGAAAATTATTTATAACTTTTGACATTTTTAGTGCTGCCGAGAGGGAGAGGGAGTTCTGGCTGTGGAAAGGGAAAAGCCAAACAGATATCGTACTTTCCACGAAAAGTTCTGGCACATCCTATCCTCCTTTTGGTCTCTATTTTCCCACGCTCTTCTCAGCAGCATTATTAATATTATTTTTGGGAGAAATACCCGCTGCTGGGCACGTAGTTCGCTTAGCTTCTGACTTTTCATTAGCACCAAGACAACGCCTTGGCCCGCTGACAACCAGGTGAACAATGTGCGGGAGCTGTGCACTAAGAAAAAGAGTGTGTCCTATATATATTATATATAAAATATAATTAAGAATATATAGTGCCTGAATCTTAGGGATTTATGGAAGTACCCCTTGAAAAGGAGTCTTTCCACCAAGTTTAAGTGGAAGTTTTCTCTACTTAAAGTTTTCTTTTAACTTGTAGTACTACTCAATTTCTCCCTGTGCAGCTGTAGCCCAGAAAAGTTTCATTAAAATTGTTGTAGCTTCTCCTCGCTGGCTGGTCCAAAAGTTGCACTGTAATTTTCCTCACATTTTTTTCCCAGGCTTCGGACCTGGAGTAGAAAGTTTCTGCGCCACATTTCTCCACGAGTGGCTAAAAATAGGCACTGAAATGTACGCAGTGGCAGGTAGGGTCTACCTGGCGGAGGGAGTCTGGTAGGTAGTAGGTCCTGGAAGCTGGCGAAGCCGGCGAAGGCCGCTTAAACTTTTAAGGCAAGTTTATGCCTTGTTTGGGCGCTATGACAATAAAACTTTTCCTTTTTTTTCCACCTACAAGCTGCGTACCTGTCGTCATTTTTTCTGCCCCACGCTTAATGCCTTTATTTATATTTACGATGGACCGAGAGGTTTTATTGTGAAATATGCTCTACTTGGGGCGGGGGCGTAATGAAAAGTTTTGATTATGCTCCGATCCCCTGAAAAGCGGAATCCGGGGCTCAACTTAGTTACTTAATTTCCGCGCGACATCCCCCAGCACTTGGCCAGGTCGCAGCCACCACTCTCGGAACAAAGGTGAGGCCGGGCGGGTTAGGGGTTGGCTGGCTGGGCCAAGACGTCGACTGTCAAAAGACACAATGCCAGGTGGGGAGAGAGACGGGGAGGGCAAGAGGGAGCATTTGCTCGGGAAGAGCAGTCGACCCCGGTGACAGTTCCCAGACGGCAGCCACTTAAGTACCAAAGAGTGCGCACCTTTGGCAATATTAATAGCCAGGCGGAGAGGGTGGCAAGTGCAGCAGACAAGTGCAGGGGCTTCCTTTCCTTTTTGCGAAAAGGGTGGCCTAAACGACGAGGGATGTCCTGGCAACAAGGAGCAGAGGAGGAGCAGGAACTGGGGAGCAGAGCAGCAGAGGCAGCAGAGACAGCAACCCCAGCAACGCACGGCCAAGTGTCCGTTAAACGCAGTCAAAAGCAGGAGCGGCAGGGCTTTTCATTAGCCTGCCTTGGCATCCTTAGAGCCTTTCTGCCTTCCTGCCTGCCTGCCTGTAAGCCTAGAGCCTGACATTCCCCCACCGGCCGCCCCCATTTAATTTCCTGGCCAAACTCAATTTGAACTCTGACCTTAGCTGGATTTAGACAGCCGCACGCCGCCTGCCTTGGCATATTTTAGAAAACTGTCAAGCGTTGCAAATGGGTAAACAAGATGCTAACCGCCTGAAATAGGCCAAAGCCAGGCGGCCAGTGATGGGAATTGTGACCCAAACGGTGACTGGGTAATAGAAGTAAATAAATTAAATTAAAATACAAAACAAATACACCAAACAAAGAAAGAAACAAAATAAATCAATTAAGTCAAATAAACACCCCGAAAAACGTTAAAGAAACAATAAGCGGATCAATTAAAATGATTAAGAGATTAAATTACCCATAAAAATAATATATAAATAATGCACAATCATTAAAAAACAGTAACTGAAACAGAAACTAAATGAACCCATAATTTACCAGGAGTTCTATAAATCAATAACAGAAGTGGGTTAATAGAGCAATTAAAGTGCGGCGAATCGAATGACGGATGAGCAAGGCTATAATTAATAATTGAAAAATAACATTAACACAATAACTCAATTAGGAATTCAATTAAGTTACATGTAGCCTGGAAATTAAGCCATAGATACTAAGAAAACCAATTTCATTTCCTCTAGAATCCGTCAGAAATCACTGCCAAGCTTCAGAGATTCCAATCCAGAGAATGGTTGAGTCAACCCTGGCAGGATTCAAATGTCCCATGTCCGGCACCATTCACAGACCCGACCCTTGGACCCAGTTGCCCACACTGCCTCCTTCCAGCCCCTTGAGCGATGTCCATTCATGGACATCCGTTCCCCGCCGTTCTATGTCGTTTATGTCCCGGCTGGCTTTTGTTTTTCTGGCAGCTCTCGCATTGTGGCCACTGTCACAGCCAGGCCAAGTCCCGCTCCTGGACTCCTCTCACTCCCACTCCCTCCACCTCTCCCCCTCTTCCTCTCTCCTCTGCATACCCTTCCCTGCCACACTGGCCAAAACCCATTCACATTGTCATTCTGCCGTGTTTGTTTATGGCTTACGCAGTGGCTCAAGTGTTTGGGTCTTGTGTTTGCGTTTTGTTTAGTTTTTGATTGGAAAACAATGCCACTGCTAGAGAGAGCCTGAATGAGTGGGCGTTCGTCCGTGTGTCCTGGTGTCCCGGTGTCCTGGTGATTTTCCAGAACCAAACTTCAATGCCCAAATTCGATTCGGAATCGTTATCGAATTGGCCACGTCACTTGCGGACTTGGGGACCTGAATAAATTATTTAGCTAGTGTCGCGCAAATTGAATTATGTAACAAGTCTATGTCTGGCAGAAGAGTATATCAAGGAAAGTGCGTAGCAGCACTTTAGTGACTTCATTACTGGGTTGCACTGGAGGAAATTACAGATTTTCTGGAATTTATACATCAAACATATAAAAAGGAAAGGGACTAACCTAATGTGATATATTGATTAGTATTCTATCAAATTCCAAGCGAAGGCTAAAATTATTTACTGAAAGTTAGGGAAAATATATAAATATTCCCCAACTATCATAAATAAAAAAATTTAAAATCATATTTCTAGACAATATATAGCTTTCTAGGTAAATTATTAGACCGGACAGGGTTTTCTGAGCTCCGAAGCATTTGGGAAAATTGTAAAACCCAGTTAAGATATCTACTACTTTCCAGGTTTATATAATACACAACCTTAAACTCATTGAAACGATTACGAATTCTATTAAAAAATATTTTTATTCATAACTAGGTTATATAATATGATATTAAGCATTACCAAATTCTATCCCTTACAAACATTTTCCCTCAGTGCAGGACTAGACGACCTTCTTCTTTTGCTTATTTTGTTGCCATATAGATAATGGTGCATGGCTCTGGGCACTGTGGCGGTATAAATACAGCAACAAAACAAGGCAAAAGCTTGGGCCAAGGAGAACTGGGACTTGGGACTAAGGCTAGGTCTGTGACTGGGACTGAGACCGGGACTGAGAATGAGACTGAGACTGGGACTGAGACTGAGACTGTTGCTATTACCTGACTGGGATGTAGTTCATGTCATGTTTTAAAAAGACCAAAGACAGACACAAAGCCTTTCCTTCAAACCATTCCCCCAAGAAGTCTTTTGTCAACTCACCTGTGTGGGCAAGTAAAGCGACAAAGACAGACAATAAATTAAACATGAGAAATCTTCGGGCGTATTATTCTTGGGGCCTGGAAATAAATTCAATTTGACATGGTGTGCATCCATTAGCAAAGTTCGTGGCTATATTTGGTCTACGCACACGACCCGAATTGACAGCCCGAGGTCATTTGGTAGAGTCACCTACTGGCATATTAATGCAGAAACTTCCAATTCAGCATCCAAGGATGCCTTCTCGGCCGGAATATAAATCTTATTTAATTGCAAACCAGCTGTCAATTTCAACTAAAGCCCGCCGCTGTTCGCTCTTCGCACTCCTCTGGCTGTGGGTCTGGGGTCTGGGATTCCGGTGACATTGCTTGACGTTTATTCGCCAGCTGTGTAAGCCGCAGACCACGGAGGGCTGCCAAGGGAAACGAGGAGCAGGCTCTAGACATTGCGGTCTGGCTTAAGGCTCCCGGGCTGGATTTATCCAAGCTGAAGCAAAGCGGCGTTGAGTTCGTTAGCGAATCGTCCAAATCGAATTCGATTCTTAGCAGCATTTATTTGTCCACCGGCCAAAGGTCAGTTTCATTTGTCCGCCAAGGGGTCTTAGTAGAGGGGAGAATCCTCCCCCCAATTGGCACGCACAGAATGCAGAACCTTAAGTTTCTCCTCTCCAGTTCTCCTGCTGTCTGTATCTCTTCTATATCTCCCCTGGCACATTCTCTGCTTTGACAGGTGTGGACCGATGTTTGCCTAAGGTCTGCGGCGGGCAACAAGTGTTGGTTGGCCTGGCATTTCCCATTTCCACAGCTCCACTTTCACTTCTCACCTGGCCATTTTCAGTGTTACGGGGTCTGAGTTTTTCGACAACTGTGTTTGCTTCGCCTTGTGCCCTCTTTGGGGATACTACAATTTTCTGCACTGCAGGAAAGTTATGAGGAATTTAATTAAATTTTAAGAGGGATATATTTCGGCCTATTAAGGGGATTACATAATTTCAAGGGCTTTTATGCAGCCTAAGAAATGTGTTCTAGAATTTCCCATATTTAAGTTAGCTTTCTCTTTATAAAACCTTTAGGATGTTGCACATTTTTTCTTCTAAAATATTAATATTTAAAAAGAGATCTTGTTTTGGGCTGACTAAAGACACTTCTAAGTTAAAATGATTTTTGAAAACTAGTTTCCTGTTAATTTTAATGAGTTTTTCTCTTTTACTTAGACTGAAATATTTTATAATTTTTCTTACAGTGCCTTACTTACAGAAACAAACATACATATTCGCTGCGAAAATGATGGCAATTGATTGATGGAAAAGCGTTTCCTGGGCGATGGCTAAGCGCAGAAATAATTTCTTTTCCTTTGTGTCTCTCAGATAAATTGCTTGT
Source organism: Drosophila tsacasi (assembly GCA_018904565.1). NCBI lineage: Eukaryota > Metazoa > Arthropoda > Insecta > Diptera > Drosophilidae > Drosophila > Drosophila tsacasi. The sequence goes on along the minus strand of JAEIHY010014729.1, from coordinate 35,572 downwards.
AAATTAAAATAAACAAAGAGAAAGCGGCATAAATATTGCATAATTTGGAACCCAAAACCCAAGCCATTTCGCTTATTACAAGGCCAGGATGATGATTATGCAGGAATTTGGGGGAGAGGGTTTGGGCCAAAAGCTAGATCGATGCGACCAGGGAAAAGGTCAGCCTAGGGGAAGTTCGGGAAGAAAGGCTTTCTCAGGCTTTCTCCGGTCTTTCTTGGGTTGCCTTTGCTGTACACCAGCAGCATCCCAGGGACTCTACCAACTCCTGCTCCTGCTCCTGCTCCTGCTCTTCTGCTAAATTATGCATGCAGCTGTGTGAGTGCCAGAGCCTCATTATGCACGGCTGCTGCGAGTTGCCGGCCCGGAAGCCTTTAAGTAGGCAGCACACCCGGCTTCCTCTAACCCCAATCCCCCGACATGGCCAAGAGCCCTCGGCTTTCTTTGCTACTTTTTCAGTGCTTGCCACTCTTTTTTTATGCTTTTTATTTCAGTTTTTTTTTATATATATATTTTTAATTTCAGTTTTTAGTTCTGCCATGCATGCGACAGGCTGAAGAGATGCAGCCGTCGCCTTAAACTAGGCTCTGATGCTGTCGCCTTAAATAAGCCATAATTTGCATTAGCATGACTATGCACTTGGCTACAGTGGCTCCGCACACACCACACCCCACCACACACACCACTCACACTCACTGCTCCAGTTTTCACTGCTTGGCCTGTGTGTGTGTGTGTGGTTTTTTATTGCGTTTGATTTCCATGACCTGTGACGCACATAGAACATCCTTCGGCCCCATTCTACGGCCCATCCAAAACTGGCAGCATATGTCATTCCTGTATATGTGCGCTGCCAGACTGCCAGCTAGATTTCTATCCTCGCAATTGTTTTTGGTTTTTTTTTGGGTTCGCCTCGCCTCGCCTCGACCCCGCAAAGGACCCCAACCACTTGCCCATCGACTGGTTCAAGGACACGGCTGACTGCGTATCTGCGAAGTCTAGAGTCCTCGGAGGTCACACTCAGCACAACTCTTTTGGGGGTTTTTAGGAAGGAAATCCGATTCGGTGACGAACATAACACTCACGCACTCTTAGCCAGGATACAGAAATTCGCAGAATCACAAAGTTTGAGCCGCATCTAACAGTTCGCCCCATTAGTTATTCAAGCTACAGTTTATATTAAGGATAAATATTTCGATCGAAATGTTCCACCTCCTCCCACTTTCCATTCCTTTGAAGGCCCACAGCCCTCGGCAATTTATCGCTTGCTACCACTTGCTCGAAGCCCACGCAGAATTCAGTTTCAGGTTCTCGCTTTCATGCCCAGATCCCGTGGCTGTCATCATGCGTCATTTGTTGATGATGGCAGAGCAATTTGAACTCACAGGTTTTACAGTATCAATTAATTTGGCCGGATCGATATACAAATAAATACTGTTTCATTAAAATGCAATTTGCGTGGTGCGGTGGCAAAAACCATAGAATAATGCCATTTTTCCAGGTCAAACAGGTTTTTCTTCAGAGTTAATACATTAATGCCTACCCTTGATATGAACTTTAAATAATTAAAACACATTTATAAACCACAAAAAAATTTAAATAAATATACCTAGTTGGATAATTCATCCAAAAGTAACAAAGTTTCTTCTTCTGCAGATTCCCCATGACTTTATCTAGTCCCCCTTTCCCTTAGATCTATATAGACGTCTAAGTATAGCCAATAAATAACTCATTATTCATATGCAAAGCAGGCTAATTACGGGAAACTGCCAGTACTTGGTTCATTTTACGCTCACTTTGAGCTGAAACAATGTCCCCTTCTCCGGGGAGGAGCTTGATGAATTAAGGAACTGCCTTCGTTATCCCTCTCCCGTTCGCTGTCTGCCCCTGCCAGGATGCCTGCCTGCCTGCCTGACTGCCTGTCTTTCTGTCTGTCTCTCTGTCTGTGCCTGTCCTGCTCTACTACATATTCCGCAATTCATTCATAAATTCCGCGTCAGCTCACAACTCATTAGGCACGAGATGAGAGGATACCAGCCAGGAGAAGGATACCTACTATGCCCAACTACCCACGGCTGCCTCTTGATTGCATTGCATCATCTTTTGTGGCTAAGGATTCGCTCTCTGGCTGGCACTCTCTCTCGGAGCCCTCCCTTGGGTAAATATATCATAAGCAAAAAGTCCTTGACGCTTCATTGACTAAAAAATTCTCACACACACACGACAAACACACACTCGCTCGTCCGATTACTCAGCCACATTTATTTGCCGAAGAGTTCTGCTGGCTTTCCTTGCCTTTCCTCTCGCTTTTCCCGCTTTTCTCGCCCTCCTCCTTTCGCTCTTCATTACGGATGACTAAGAGCTGACTGGCCAAATAGGATATATACTCGATGCGGGTCTCTAGTGTCTTATTATAGATTTTCGAGCAAGAATCTCGGTGCTGGTGTGGTTCATTATTGGCCCGTAGTTGATATTTATGCAGGCCATGTTTATTCAGCATCATGCCACGCAATCCTTTGCACACTTTGTTCAGATTTATATGGTTGTAGTATCCTCTAGGACGGGGGTTGGGGTGTTGCTATATAAGTATGTCAATCTCTCAGACTGTGACGCAAGAAGAAAGCAAAACTTTCGGCCAGAGCTCACTGCTGTCGTCAAACTGGCTGAATGAGCCGCACCAACACCCAGACAATTGGCCTGGCTCAATGGCCGCGTCCTTTACCAGATCCTGGCCACGCTAATGTAAATATTTTCCCCCTCTTGTTGTTGTTGTGGGTTGTGTGTGTGTGTGCCATAATTATATATGCAAGGAGGTGGAGCAGCAGGAGGAGGTCCCGTCTATATGCTGTAAAACCCCCTCTGACTGGCTGGATGCTGGCTAGCACGATGATGATGTCACCGTTTATTGATTCATGTTCCGGCCATTTCCAGCACGTTTCTGTTTATTTTTGGCCAGTGTGCATTAAGTCAAAAGGCTAATTTGCCGGGCCGAAGCCGGGGCCGTTCCGAAACAGTGTCCACCTCATTAACAAATTCAGTGTGTGGGCGTGACATGGGGCGTCATTGCTTCCAGTTCATTTGGCCGCCGAGCTGGAGGAGAGCCGCTGGTGAGCCGCCTGCAATGCAAATTGGGCCTTGCCTCCTAATTAGCCCTGGGTCAGGGTGGGGTTTTTTTTTCATTCTGTTGCCTGCAGGACTCCCCAAGGGAGGAGAAGGAGAAAGCAGGGCCAAGTGACGGCGAGAATATTTTAGGCGCCTCCAGAAAATGCCAAAAATGTCAGCCTGCCATTGGCATTGATGTGAGAATATAAAAATGAATATACATATATTATATATATAAGTGAACTTTTGTTATACGCATCATTTTGTAGGTCAAGGGGCAATGTCATTAGGCAGAAAGTCTGACTTTTTGGAGAGAGTCCCGTGCAGACTTTGAGTCTCTTCACTTGCATAGTTATTTTGCAACTTCAAAACTCTTGAACTAGAGACGGAAAGTCCTTTAAGGCGCAATCTGTCTATATCCTTAAGCCTCTTAGTTCAACAATTTGTCCGATCTGTCGCTCCTTCCTCAAGTGCCTGGCCATTTGCATATCCATTCCAGATTATTGAGGCACACAGACAGGGCACACAGATAGAGCCTGGCCGTGGAACCCACAAGTTGCGGCAGACAACCTGTCGCTGTGGTGAAACTTTCCATCGCTGCTGCATTGCGGCCGCCCACGCACAGGACGCGGAAAATGGGAGAGCGGGGAAACAGGGAACGAAGGACGAAGACCACTGACAGACTGGCAGACAGACAGACTGATAGACGCATCTCCAATATCCATTTCCAACTAATTTGCGTAATATTTGACGGGAGCGGGAAGGCAGGTCCTCCTCGAATCGATGATCTTTTCGCCGCCAAGTGGCCACTTGAGGACCGTCCAGGCCTCAAATTACAAATTAAATCAACCGCCAGGACATGAGTGTGCGAGTGAGCGAAGGAGTGCGAGAACACAGACGCACACAGGGGCAGAGACAGGATATGGGCGTGGGAGCAGGGACTTGTCAAACGGAGGCCGTCCTGTCCTGTCCTGTCCGGTTGCCCTGGACCCCCGGGGTGTTGTTACTAAATTAGTTGGAAACCGGACCAGCGGAGGATCGTAAATTGTGAACGCGTTTTAATGATGTCAAGTTGTAAACGCAGCCGCAGGTTTCCCGGGAAAATGCGTGATGGCTCTTTTAAGTTTTTTTTTTACATTTATTTTTGGGTATTCTGTTGGGGTTTGCGGGAGAGTTTCCCTTTCGAAAAACTTTGAAATAAAATGTGTATTTATGGAAAGCACCTATTTTTTAATACTATATTTTCCCTTAAGTTAAGTTCCCTATATACTCAGACAATTTAATGTCCCGTTTCGCTTAGATCAAACACATTATGCTGGGCTACCGTTTCCATGTCCTTCCCTTAACCACATGTGTGCGGCTCTCACGATAATCGTTTTCCAGGATAAACACTTAGAGGAGCAATTGTAATTTTCCCAACTACCAGCGAAAGTGTGAAGTGCGGAGCGAGACGGGGCGACGAGGACGACGACGACGGGTGGCAAAGCGTTGACGTTTTCACAGCTGGCACTCGATGACGTTATGCGGAAATAAACAAACACAGACACAAACACACGCACGGAGGAGAAAATGTGGGAAAAATCAGGGTAGGGAGTGAGGGGAAAAGCACTGACAGCCATAACAATGAGGAAAATTGTGCAAACATGCGCATAAAATGAAAATTCATTGATTGTCTTCCTCATATTGAATTTTCGCAACATCTTTCAAGTCAGTTTTTGGGGAAAAGATGGAAAACCCAATAAGGGAAGAAGGAAAAGGGAAAAAGCTGGAAAGCTGAAGAGCTGAAAGGCTGCAAGCCCGAAAGGTATGTAGGATAAACTAATCCAATTTATTTTAATTGGCAAGGAAAACTTTACATTGTTCTCTCATCGAGAGCTAAGTAAAACGAAAATAACTTTTATTTATTAATAAAGCAAAGAAATAAGAAAAGGTTAAAGGATAAATGAAAATTTTTTAAGTGTGGAGTGTTGTGAGTTAGGTTTTTCACAACGTACAATTCTCCAGCAATTCCCAAATAAAAATTAAAGGCTGTAACATAATATACCGCTTTGTCCTCACTGATTAAGTTATTTTGGCTCAATAAATTTAATAAATCCGCTCTATATCGAGTTCCCCCAAAGCATAAATATCAAATTTAATACTCGAATTAATTATAAATGTCTGCAACTAATGGCCGCAGCAAATTGAACAGAATATCAAATTGCTAGCCAGAAAGGCAGAAAGCAGAAAGCTGTGTTTTCAGGATAATTTCGAGCCAAGGATTCTGTTGCTGTTGCTCCGCAGGACAGAGCAATGAAATCGCATTTAGCTCACGGCCATAACAATGTCGCCATTAAACTTGAAAGTGTTAATTAAAAATTAAAATTGATTGTCAGTCGAGACCAGCACAGGCCGGGCCAGGCCAGGCCAGGCCAGGCCAGAGCCCGACCAAGACCAGTTCCGATGCCGCTCCAACTTTCTCTAAGCGTATTCCGTATTCATGGCGACCATCAAAACTTGTTGTAAAGTAATTTAGCCAGCCAAGTGATTAACAACGGGCCCGGAATGGGCGAAAGCCAAGGACGAACTTCTAGTCCAGCCTCTCTCTCAATCCTCCAGCAAGTCCTGCCTCCGCCGACTAATTTGCTAAATGCAATGGCCAAAAATAAGAGACTGAAAAGTTGGCCAAACTACCGAAAATAGCCGACAAAAAGCTGCAGAAACTTTGCCATGTTGGCGGCCATTGTTGACAAATGATTTAGTGACAATCTATTAAACGCCGGCTGATGGATGATTGATGAGCCGGTCGGGTAGCCGTAGCCCGCCCACTAGCCAGGCTAAAAGGATTAAATTGCCAGCCTGCTGCCGCCGCCTTGGATCATAAAATATGCAGCAGTCCGCCAAGAATAACAGGAACAGTCGTAATAAATTGCTGTAAGCCGAAGGAACAGGTACGGAAATAGAGCGATTATAACGTGTCCTTGGGGACCTCGCTGCGACCCCAAAAATAGGTAAGCGAAGGGGTCAAGCACGGGTTCCGCTCCACTCGATTCAATTCGATTCGACTCGAGTCGAACTATATACTCGTATTAACGCGTCATGAAACGCACAGATATTGGAAATATATTGACCGCCTCTATTTGGTGGTAAATGTTGGCTTTCCTTAACCCGCTAACACGCATTTGTAAATTAATGTTTGCTTATTATTCCAGAAGTAATTAGGATACAGTGGGACTTTGCTGGGATACTAACTTTGAGCTACTTTTTCTTAAAAAAACCCAACATAAAATTGAATATATTTTACTATAAATATGACATTTTTCAATGAAAATATTAAAAAAGAGCTTGGAAAGCAAACAATAAGGTTATAAACTTTCTATAAAACCCAATATCAATGAAAATATTAAAAAAGAGCTTGGAAAGCAAACAATAAGGTTATAAACTCTCTATAAAACCCAATATCAAGCCTTTTTATGAAGTCAAGTGGAGGTTTGTTTGACTGTCCAGTTCTATCGGAAAAGGTCACAGGTTCATCAAGGCCTGATTGCTTCGATCGATTGCCCTCTTTCCCAGGGACCACCCCACAGGCTAGGCATATAGTGACTATATATAATATATATTTGAGTAAGAAATTGAAACTACTTACCGATTTGTGGCACATCGTACTGCCGTTGACCGCGGGCGGTGCGCAGCATCAGCTGACTGGCTATGCTGTGGGACATGGGTGGCTGCGCCGAGTAGCCGCCACCCGGAGATCCCACCGCTCCGCCAGATCTCTTGTGGCTGGGATCCTTCTTGTCCTGCGACTTCTGTTCCGTCGGCTGCTGCTGCTGCTTCGGTTTTCCCTCGGCGGCCGGGGAGGAGGAAGCACTGCCTCCCAGCTCGTTGTTGGACTTCTCGGTATCCTTGGAACCGGAGCGACTTAAGGGCTTCAGGTGCTTGCTGGCCGTGGCCTCCGATTTGGCCGAGAGCGAGAGCTTACCACCATTGCTGCGCTGCGGCTTGAAGTGCTGGGCAAAGATCTGGCGCTGGAGCTGCTTCTCCGCCCCGGAACTGTGACTGACCAGTCCCTGGCCATTACGCTTCCGTGCCCACTTCTGCTGAGTCCTTATATTGTAGCCGCCGGGATTGGTGTGGGTCTTGCCCGAGTGCATCGCCTTCATGGGGGCATCCCGCTGCTCCTGCTCCTGCTCGAAGAGCTGCTGCAGCGAGTCGGGGGCAGCCAGCTCCAGCTGCTCCAGCGTGCGGTAGGGATTCTCGGGCAGGGGATCCTCCTCCAGGCCGTGATACTGATACGCATCCAGTTCGCGCAACAGCTCCTCCTCGCCCAGATGCGGCGGATCCGGCTCCTGTTCGAGCTCCGAGAAGTCATCGAAGTCGCCGAAGGAGTGCAACGGCTCGTAGAGAGACTCCGCCTGCTGCTGCTCCTGCTCCCGCTCCTCCGGCTGCACCACCCGGCCGTAGTACTTCACCGGCCTGTGCTCCATCTCCCTTAGCTGCTCGTAGTCCTCCTCCAGATTGAGCGGACTGGGCGGCTGCTTCTGGACATTGCCGAAGATGTAGCCACGGGCGGCCTGCTGCAGCAGGGCCGGATAGTCCCCCACGTCCAGCTCCTCGCTGGGCTGCATCTGAATGCGGCCAGTGATGAAGGGATGGCCGCGATGATTGCCCTGGCTCTCCGCCGTCTGCTTCTCGCGGGCTAGGATCATCAGCCGCTCGCGCTCCAGTTGGGCCATGTCGGCGATCTCCTTGTTCAGCCGCACGGTGGTGGCATCAAAGGCGGCCGCTGCGGCGGATCGGTGAGCAGGGCCACGCGATGATCCGCCGCCCGGCGGGGATCCGCCCGGATGCTGCTGGTGCTGCTGCTGCTGCGACGGCGCCGTCTGCCAGGCACCGCTGGAGCCCGGAGAGGGTCCGATCGGCTGGCTGGGCGACGACGACGACGACGACGACTGGAGGCTCTTGGCCGCCTCGCCCAGGGAGGACTTGTCGCCGCTGTTGCCGTTGCCATTGCCGCTCAGGTGGAGGGCATAGAGGCCGCTCTGGACGAGCAGGACGCAGAGCAGCGTCTGGGCCAGCGAGCTGAACATCCTGCGTTTGTTGGTCTGGCGCAGCTTCTCGACTAGACGGCTTATCTTGGCGGCTCAGGGGATCGAGTAGGGGTAGGGTATGGTATGGTATGGTTTGTTATGGTAGGCGGTAGGTGGTGGGTGGTTGGCGGTAGGTTGCTGTGGTTAGTGAGGTCTTGTCCCGCTCCCGAGACTGGATAGTTGCTGTTGCTACTACTACTACTCTGCTTTTGGCCCGAGAAGCACTTAGCGCTCTTGTGGGTCTTCAGGCGCCACGCCACTGACCAACACTGGGCCGGCCTGAGCCTGGCATTGCACAACACTGACGGCCAACTCCGGAGTTTTCCGACTCTTTTCTTTCCGGCCCCCCTTTCGGCGTCAACGTCGACGTCAACGTGTTTTTCCCTGGCTTGCCCCTGTGCCAAGTTTGTTTTGCGTTAAGCTGTGAAGTTCTTTACTGCCCTTAGACAAAATCAATAATCAATTGTCTACTTCTGCTCTGTGCTCCCGAGGAGTAGCTGGGGGCGGTGCCTGGCCTGGCCTGGGCTCCAAGGTGGAGTTGGAGCTGGAGCTTGAACCTTGTTGGCCTCTGTCGTCGACCCTTTTCTAGTCAAGCTGCTGCTGGCCTGGCTGACAACTAGTTGCTGTCGCCCGTCGGCTTTTAATTTTGATTCCACTATTTATAGCCACTATATCCTCGGATTTTCTGCTGGCTTCAGTTTCTCGTAGGCTTAGGCTTTGGTTTTCCACGGCACTTGGGTTTTTCTTCGTTACGTTTTGAGCTGCTCGTTTGCTTCTTCTTTTATATTTTACTTGATTTTATTTCGTTTAATCGTTTAAAATGCAAAGAAAATTGATGTTGTATAATTTGTATATATTTTATTAGTAGTTGTAACAATATATTTGTTGTTTTCTCTTCCGGTTTCGCTTTCGCTATCGCTTTCGATTTTGTTGTTATTATTTTTATTAAATATTTTGTTGTAAGGAACTTTTAGCACTTATTTCGTGTGTTTAGCGCTCTCAGCTTGCGGCACTTTGTTTTCGATTTGGTTTCTCGTATATATATAAATGACTTGTTGTATATTAATTAAAATTCACAGTGTTAGCCATCAATTGAGGGAAAACAATTAACTGGAACTGATTTGCATTTGGTTTTTGCATTTGGTTTTTCGGTTGAATAACTTTTCCACTTGCACTGGGTTTTTTTGGATAGGAATAATTTTTGTATTTTGAATATTTTTTGTTTTCGAAATATCGTTTCTGGGTTTTCGAATTTGGTTTTTAATTTTTGATTTATGAAACTATTTCCTTTGCTGGTGAAAACTTTCCTTTGTTGTGGGTTAGGTGTGAGTTGGTGTGTTTTTGTGGAATAGATTTCCTCCTTTTTTGTGTGTGTCTCTTTTTCGGGGTGCCTCCAGAAGTGTGTTCCGCACGTTTGAACCGACGAGCAAGGACTCGTCGTATCGTCTCAGCAGGATTCGCCTGTTTGTCTGCCTTTTGCTTGGCCGCCTGACGCGTGTCCCTCTGCCGCGGTCGGCGTCGCAGTCGCTCCTCAAGGCGTTTCGTATTTCCACTTTATGCTACTCGCACACACACACACGCATACACAGGACACTCACACACTCACTCCCCCTGCATCGAATTTCACTTCTCGGCTGCTGTTCGTTTCGCTCGCTCGCTCTCTCTCCCTCTCTCTCTCTCTGTCGCTCTGCTCCTTTGGCTCCTTTCTCCCGCTTTCGCCTGCTCCTGCTCCTGCTCCTACGGCTGCTGCTGCTGCTGCTGCTGGTGATGGTGCTGCTTCCTCTTCAGCTCGGGGGCTTCAGCTTTTCAGCTACAGCTTCTGCTCTCAGTCAGCGGGAAAACTCGAGCTCGAAACGACAGTTCGCTCAGTACTGAGCACTCTGCCCGCTCAACCACTTGTTTTCAACCTGCCTCTTGTGTAGAGTTTTCACCGAAGTCCCGAAGAACGGAAAACGGTAAACGGAGAGAGGAGTCCAGAGAGCGTAGAGAGTCTTCTGTGTGCTCTCGAGCGCGCCTGCTCCTGCGCACAGTGCACCGTTACCGGCATCGCCGACTCCCCATTTTTCCCATTTTCCTCATTTCCCTCTAGCTTCTGCCACCTGCCACCGCCTCCCATATGATTTGCGGTCCCCAACTTTGCGTGAGTTGCACGAGTCCGCATTGGCATCGGTCTCCGAATTCCGGCGGGGAAATTCCCAATTTCGAATCGAGTTTCTCCCCAACATCAGCTGCTAGGTCTTAGTCCCGAATAAGCAACGATTCAATCACTTCCTCGACTGCATTTCTCACAGGATAATCCCCCAATTGGTGAAATTCGGAGCCGGGAAAGTTCTGTGAGTCCTCAGAAGTTGGGTTAGTCCCAAGATAGAGATACGGTTTTAATTGGGCGATTTTTAATGGGAAAATTTGTGCAGTCACTCGAAAGTATGGTTTTATCAGTCAGGAGCTTGGAACGTGGTGAAGGACTCATTTCCCACCCTATTCTTGATCAGAAATTTCACATTTTTTTCAACATTTTATAAGGGTTACTTCGTCGAAATTGAAACCTCAGATTGGTTAACCTAATAAAAATTAGCAAAGAAAAGCTTTCCGAATTGAAATTAATTTGTTTTTTGATGAGTTATGGTTATTTTAAATTTGTTTTTCTTCTCGGGTAAATATGATATCTGTAAATAACGATTTCAAGTCCCTAGATATTAAGCTACATAATTTATTGTTCATCTTTGTTAAATTCGATACAATTTCTATTCCTTCCTCTTGGTTTTTATTTTTGTGTTAATAATTATTAAACTATAAAATTATAATTTATCTATTACAATATTACAAAATAATTTATATTTATTTACTTTTTTGTTAAATTAATTCGTTTTTCTGGATCTGCTTTGAATTTGACATAATTCTTAAAGTGTACATTTAAAAGTGGACAGGTCATTCATCTTAGAATTTGTTTACCTTAAATTCTTTCCAAGAAAAATGTATAATCCTTATCCTATTGTCCTTTTCAGAGAATTTTTTTAAAGGTATCAAGAGGTTTTTCTATACAGCTTGACAATTATATTTGTCAGGCCACCTTATGCTACTGTAAACGCTATTTCTCAATTAAAAAACCTTATATTTATTTTAATAACTAAACGAAAATACAAAATTTATTGTTTTCTTAAACTTATTAAGTTTACAATTTTCTGTATAATCTCATTTAGATTGGTAAGTCTTCCTCCTGCAGATCGCTTTTTGCAACCATCTTCGAGTCCTGCCCCTAAGTTTCGAACTCTCTACAGTTCAGTTCGAACATTCGAACTTCGAGCAACGATGACGCCCATGGGCGACAGAACTACGAAATACGAAATACGATACGAAATTAGAATGTGAATAAAAGTGAGCACATGAATTGCAAGTCATTAAGGCGACCGAACCGAACACGAGTCCTTGCACGAACCGAACTCGAGGTGCCAAGGGATGCCGAGGAGAGCCAAGGGGACAGCCATTCGGGTGGCAGCCAACATGAATGAAGGAGAACTCCGCTGGCTACGTCCTGAAACGAGAGGCGTCATCGTTGCTTGCAGCCTGTTTTTCGCTGTTCGTCTCATGCTGGATTCAACAGCTAGGAGCTGGGAGCACGGCGGACGAGCGGAGGGGACGGGACGTGGAAGGACGAAGACGAGTCCTTTTTGTCGTCACAATGTCTGTGGCTTTTACGTTTTACGAGCGAGGAGCAGCTATAATATACATTTGCCACCAGACCGAACTGTTTTCAAGCCGAGGTGAGCTCTGTGAATGGAAAGGACCTGATGCCCACACACGGTGTGGAGAATTTTGAATGGACGAGAAGTCCTTTGAGGAAAATATCTAAAAGTTTAATAATAACAACGAGTTAATCTGCAACGAGTAAATATAAATAATTTTTTTAAAGTCAGATATAACATATTTGAATACCAATAAATATAACTTTTAACTAAAATATTTTTAAAATAATAAAATAGATTTTCAATATATATAAAACCCTCTAGTATTTTTCTTAAAATAATCCCTAGAACCTGCTCAAGTCCAGCTTCAATTCATGGTGAAAAACTATGCTCAGCAGGAAGCATCTCTCCAGGTGAAAAGCCGGCTTGGACTCTCTGAATTTGTTGCTCAGCTGCCTGCTGAAGTCTCCAAGGAAAACACTGGAAAAGTCTACAGGCAAACACAGTCAAACAGCAAACAGCTGAGCCCGAGCCGAGCCTGCCCCTGGCCCCCGCAGATTTCCCACAATTTCCTCCCTGAAAACGGTCCTACCACAAGCCAAATGCACTTGCTGGCAGGATGGCCAGGATGAGGCAGGAGTGGAGGACGGACTCAACAACAGATGATTCTGCCAGGCAATGGCGCAGGCGCGGATTCGGGAGACGACTACGTCAACAACAAAACTCGAAGCCAGAACAGCTACGACGAGTTTTCATTCAGGAGACCACGCCGACGACGACGGAAACTTGGGGAAACCAGAACGCGAGCCCTCGAACAGAGAGGTGGAAATGGTTTAGGTATGGGCGGAAAATGAAAATAAGTAGGGAGAGAGATTGGGGGAAAATCACCGCCTGGCTGGCGTCGTTTTTCAACGAAGCGAAGAGCCGAAGCGGAGAGCTACACACACACAGAGGTCCAGAGGCGGGACGAAGGCGATGGGTGCGCCGCACGACGATGACGCCTACGCAGCTTTGTGACGTAAGCAGGAGCACCGAGTGGTGCCGCCGACTGTCGGCGACCCAAGCCGAAGGATCCCAGCAAGTGCGAGCGAGAGCGCAAGTCGCTGCAGGCTGGCCTGGCCCATTGTGTCCTGTCCTTTCCTTGGTCCTGCAAATCATTCGCATTCGCATTCATTGGCGATTCCACAGTTGGGCTCGTCACATGCCTCCTCCTGGTCGTCCTTTGCACCTTTGCACTTTGAACTTGTAACGAAACGAAACGAAACGAAAGGGTTTTGACACAAGAAATTTATGCACATCCTTTAGAATTGGAGGTTAGATTGGGAAGCTTGTTAAGGAGACACTCTTATTGCCTATAATTTGGGCATAGTTTGAGATACTTTGGTGACTTATTTAACTGAAATTAACATTAAACTATAGAACACACACTAAGATTTCTTCCCTTAAACAGTGTCGTAGTTCATTTAAGATCGGCTCCTCTTCTCTTCCTCCCCTGAAGATGATTTATGATTCGCTTTTAATTGCCTTCAGCGGCAAGTTCAATTACAAGCCCCATAAGTATCCTATAGTTGGGTCAGAGGCAATCTCCTAATCGGATGAGCGATGAGCGGCGAACGAGGACCAAGATCGAGCTGCTTTATGTTCGAGCTTGGCACTTGCGGATGACAACTTCCGACCCCCTCCAAATGCCGGATTCCCGGCTCTATGTTTCTGTGTGTTTGTGTGCTGTTGACATTGAAATCCGTGGGATATGGCCAAATTGCTAAAAATAGGCAAGCAGCGAGTCGAGTCGTCGAGCTTTCCTTTTCCTCTTTTTTTCCCTTGTGCGCCGCCTGTCTCTCAGACTTCGTCCACAGCCAAACAGGAAATTGCATGGAGTCCAGGAGGCGCTGCCAAGACGCCATCAAAGCCGTTGATTAAAAATTGAGCAGCAGCACCAGCAGCAGCAGGAGCAACAACGGCGCAATAGCAGCAAATAAATAAATATAAATATGGTTCCTGGCCTGGTCAACAGAAGAAAAGTCCCGTCGTTGCCAACGAATGGCGCACAAACAAAATCAAACTTCAAGGGTCACTTCCGCTTCAAATGGCAAATCGGGCTTATGTCTGCCGATGGTCCCCTAACACCTCCAATGCCCCCGTCTCCTGGAACTCGCATAAAACATGTCTCCCGGCCTCGCAGAATATTCCTAAATTAGTTTCCGGACAAGAGTCCTTGTCGCTGGGCGATTTTTCAAGCCGCTTGTTTCGCGCCGCTCAACTGGAAATATTGACATTTTCCGATTCTGTAGAAAATCACCTCCAGACTGTACCTGAAACTGATTCCTCAAGTGCCAAAAGGGATGAATTACTGATTCAATGGAGAGCCTATCAAAGGCTAAAGATTCTCAGAACCGATTTGTAGCTTTCAAAGGAACCGAATTAAGGAACTGACATTGAGAAAGTAAGAAATAGGAGAGCAAATGCTTAGTATTTTATTAAAAGATGTTAGGAAAATAATACCTTAACCTTCAGCATGTAAATAAATATCCCTAACTATAATCCAATATTTGAGAAGCTTAAATATTTCTAATCATAATCCTTTATGAAACCTGATTTAGTAAGCTTAGACCTTTAAAAATTACCCAAAACTTAACCAATATTATATTCTATTTCATTATTTTCTCGCAGTGCTGCTCTGTTATCCCTCGTAACGCTTCCTTGCCGGCAATATGCGCATCCTTAATGGGACTCCGGGCTCTCTCTCAACTTTTTTGTTGCTATTCATGGCCTGGGCTCATGTGGCGGCATGGTGCACCTAAAAAACTTCTCCGCATTGTCTGTCCGTGTGGAGGAGTGTCTAAAAATAAATGCTTACCAAATTTTAATGCCAGTTTCAATGTCAACCGTTACGTATTTGGTCTAGCATTTGTCATACAAATTAGGGTCTGAATGCAGCCGCCTTTGGCCTAGCCTCGACTTCCTCGAGACAGTGCAAGGCGGTGCTTTGACCGGCTTTGGCATTTACGACTCTCCGGGAACTAAAACCGGAGACTGGGGCGAACTCCGGGCAGAGGCTCGAAAGTGCTGGGTATCGCTTACCAATTGGGTGACAATGGGCTGTGTCGGCGGTGACGACAAGTGGCTGACATTTGAGAAGGGTTCCACAATGACCATAATTATGCGAATCAAAACGGCACCGAACCGATTAAGGGGCTGAAGGGAATATGGGCCTCAGATCGATTTTAATCTACGAAGTGCAACAAATCGGAACGAATATAGATACGTGCTGGTGGCGACGCACATTTAACACTGGGCTACAAATGGGATATACACCATGGGTATATATTACTAATAACATAATGTTTTATTAGTTTAGTATTAGATTTATTACTTTATAACTAAAGAATTCACAAATTGTATTAAACATTGTAGATATGAATTTAAAAAAACCCTTTAAAAAAACCTTTTTTGATCAGCAATTGTATCTCTTTCACTATAATATAATTTATAGAAACACTTTCGGTGTTGCCGAGTGTTATATTTTATATGGAAGCAATCGGTGTCATGTCGGGAAATCAATAAACAAACTCAACACAACAAATCGGGCCCCGCCTCCGGTTTGGTGGCGCGTGCGAGTAATCAAAATGACATTTCTCTTGCCTATGACGGCGCAATAAAGTATGCCGTAATATAATTCATTCAATTCACTGCCAACCGACCAACACCACCACCAGCACCAGCACCACCTCGGCAGTGTGTATATTACAGGTGGTTCGGGGGCGTGTTGCATTGATTTGTGCAAATCAGCTGCCTAATCGCCAGCCAGACGTTAATTGGATCAGGACACACACGCACATAGGCCTCATCAACCTTGGACATTTCCCGGTCCCGTGCAATCAATCACGCGCTCGCCACAGCCGATACCATTTTAAATAATATCGTAAAGTATAATTAAACTGGAGCGGGGAGCTTAATATCCATGACAACACACATCAAAGCCCGCTCCGAATAATTTATAATTAACCCAAATGGCAGCGGCGTGGTGTGGCGGAGAGTGTTAAATGGAGCATACGAGCTCAGTCCCAGCACCCACAATATGCCCACACTCCCTAATGGACCAAAGATTTGTGGTCAGGCACCGGCCGAGATGAACAGATAGGGGAGTAAACTTAAAGTGGCAATATCTGGGGGTCTATCCACAAATATTGATTGGAATAAATGGAGATACTTATCTATACTTCGAAGAGCCTTTATGAATATGTTTAAATGGTCAACAGAAAGTCTTGGAATCAACTGATAATATTTTCTAGACTCGAGTCTTCAAATATATTTTATTCTTTAAGTAAAATCGGGCCTTTTCCCAATATAATTTGCTAATTTAAATTTCTAAGCATCAATTTCAGCATACCTACTCTAAGAATATTTCTAGTATTTTCCGATTAAAATAATAATTCAATAATTTCTTCACATTTACTAATTAACTCAAGAATTTTAACGAATTTCCCAGCTCAAATACGTAATCAAATGAAATCTTGTTATAACCTTTAAAGACAAACAAAAATCCCCATAAATTGAATTTAATTTACATTTGGATTATTTGTTTAAGCAAATTGAAATTTCTGCGCATTTTCTCAACTCCGATTCAAGGGAAAAACCCCAAAATGAAGCAATGCAATTTCCCACACAGCGGAGGAGGGAGGGAGCCTGACAGTTGTTAAAATGCAAGTTCAAGGCAAGGCGGAGGGCGGCGGGGCATCGGCTTAATCGAATTTCAACTGCAGCTGCTGTTTTGCGAGAAACCAGGCAAGGACAATGCTGACAATCTGCCCTTTTATGCAAATTCTACTCTGTGGCCGATGTGGCTGCCTCAGCTCTCAGTCTCTCAAATAAAACCAATCCAGCGCTGGCAGTGCAGCGTGTGCCCCAAAAATTCATCAACAGAGATGCTAGTCAAGAGGAAGTAGTTATTTACAATATTCTATAAAAAGAAAATTAAATAAAAATTCATTTTCAAAACAAGTAAGCCCTGAGGCAAGTGCCTTTTGAATTCCTTTGGATTTCAGATACAACTCAACCAGTTCTGAATACAATCTCTAGAAGAAAGAACCTAGAAAATCAGGTAAAAATATATAATTTGGTGTATAAATTATTAACTGATACTCTCCCCAAGCCACAGCATGCGCATCATACGTCTGCAGACCTCCGACAAGGTGGTCATCGAAGTTGACTACGAAATTATCAAGTGCTCGGAGACGATTCGCAAGGCTCTGCAGAATCTGGGTGATGGGGACGACGTTAGCGTTTTCCCTTTACCGAATGTTAACTCGGAGATCCTAAAGAAGGTGCTCACTTGGGCCACTTACCACAAGAACGACGTTGGAATGGTGGCCGGGGAGGACAACAAGATGGACATGGACTTGGACGAGAACAAAGAGACCGACATCTGCGACTGGGACAAAGAATTCTTCAATGTCGATCAGGATACTTTCTATAATATAACCCTGGCAGCTCACTACCTGGACATCCAGCCACTGCTTGAATATACCTACAAGATGGTGGCCAATATGATCAAAGGCAAGACAACAGAGGAAATGCGCAAGATGTTCTCGCTGGTCAACGACTTTACGTCGGACGAGGAGGAGGAGATGCGCCAATAGACCGAACGGTGCAATGCAGATTAATTATCAAAATGTTAAATGTATATCCTAATTAAATGTGATATTTGCTTATGAATAAATGCTTTTGAATTTGATTAAAATTTATAAGTCGTATAAAATGCGATATTTTTGGCCTGGCAAAAACAAGTGACAGCACAGCCAAAGCCCTTCTGCCTGCTTTGGCAGTTCTCCTTCGGCTTTTCCCACGCGACTTAGCAGTTGGGGCTTTTGTGTGTGCCACTTAACGATGCGCAATGTAACTGTAACATTTCATTACTGTCATTACCAGTTGTTGTTGTTGTTGTTGTTGTTGTTGTTGTTGTTGTCGTTGTCGTTGTCGTTGTTGTTGTTGTTGTAACTGTTCTTGAAGTTGTGTCTGTGTTGGTGTATTCGGTCAGCCTGCCGCCATTTTGATGATGACGTTGATGAGTCTGATATTTATTTGTTTGTGTTGTCGTCGTTTGCTTGATTTGTTCTTGATGACGAAAAGCAAACTTTTGGCAAAAGTTTTTATGTCTGCGTCTCGGCTTCAGCTTTAGCTTCGACTTTAGCTATGGCTTTGTTTGTACCTCTGTTAGATCATAATTGTCCTTGTTGCTGTTTCGCACACTTAACTCGACAAGGATAAACTTGTAAATTAGCATAATGCCAGCTTGGGGATGGACATGGCAATGGAGTTCATAAATTAATAACGCCCACTTGCCCTTTTGGGCCAATCGATGGGGTAAAAACCAAGCGGCCAGCAATTACGCGAACAAACAAAACATAATTCACTTCGTGGTCGGGTTAAAGGGCAGCCACGCCCCTGCAACCAGCTTGTTGCTCATCTCATCTATCTAGTGTCCTGGTATTCCGCCATCCTGGGTACACTTCTCTCTTCAACTAAGCACATAGATCATTAGAGGCAAATGTTTACCCACCGCCACGTGGGCACTTGTTTGAATTTCTGTTTCAGTTTTCCAGCCAAGACATCATGACATTTCATTTTCATCTCATTAAAGCCCATAATGGTCAGTCATAAAGGGAAATAGTCTGGCAATTTGTAGAGGAAACTTAAATTGGTTAGTTTTGATTCATGGCAAGCGCTTAGAAATGCATTTGCTTTGCTGGGAAATAATTATAAAATGGAAAGTAAATATCTAAATAATTCACGAATAATGATTGACCGATTATAACTTAAAATAATTGAATTTAATTAATAATATAACCTTAAGATATTTATTTACAGATTTATTAACCTGATGCTGGTTTAAAATTAATCTTATTTTTACCTCTTAAATAACATATTCCATCCTTATTTAATTTACTCAAAGGAATTTACACCTTCACCTTCCCTTCCTTTCCTCGGCTTAACTTCTCCCTCCAACATTTCTGTATTGACTCTCATAAGCCAGATAGATAGAAAGATAGATAGATGCTCTTCATGAATATGGAACAAGTCTTAACGCCTGCCTCTTATTGGCCTCAGTGCGTGTGTGTTTTCGATTATTTTTAGACTCTTATTTGCTTGCCACTTGAGCTGGGGGTTAAATCCAACCCTTGAAGCCCCCCTAGCCGCCCCAGCTCGACAGCGACAGCTACCCAATCCGTTGATCGATTTCATAGGCAAACATTTACTTATTTGCATTGCTCGAACGCCCACAAATGGGCAAAGGATAGGATAGGCACTTGCGAATATTTTTAGAGCGTTTTCAAAAATAAACAAATACATTATGTATATGCGTTTAGAATGCGCTCTCTGGCCGTAATGCCGGCTAATTGACAACTTGAGAACGAACTGACAGGGGATTTAATTAAGCCCCAAACTGTGCTCGAGTGCGTCTTGGTCTGGTCTAATCTCGTTAGCTTTAATTAGACTTGTTTATCGCACACAAACACTGGCCTGGCTCACATACACACCCATAGTTCGCATATACACATGCTCATCTGCTCTGATTGCAGGCGACACAATTTTGGCATCCTTTGTCTGCTCCAGCGGAGTGTCCTGCGTCCTGCTGGGCAGCACCACAGCCGTTACAAGCGGGTCGCATAATGACAACTAATTGGGAATGGGGCCTGCAATTGTGTGCGTTAGCTGCCTTTGCGCCACATGCTTAACACTTGAATTATCTCAAAATTAACTAATCCCAGCCCCAAAGCCGGAAAGCAAGTGGTCAAAGCTATATGTCAGTGTGCACTTGGAGAAACTAACGCTTAATGTGGAAAGGATTCTATCAGAAAGAAAAGAGAGGATTTGAAAACTGCCTAAATATTGTCAATGAAACAGCTACAAAATATTTACTATTTACATTAAAAAACTGTTCAGTATTATTACCTTCTTTTAGAGGCATTTTTAATTCATTTTATAAGAATATTTTAGATTACCTTTGATTACAATGCTAAACTACCTTTAGAAAGTTAAAACAGTATGTAATTTGAATTTTATTTCTCCATGTTCATAGATAATGCATCACTAGACACTTCTAGGACCCAAAAGGACGAACAGTACAGCAGGGATTTAACCAGCCAAATAAAGACAAGTCGCTGGCCAGTCCAGTCGGCATAAACATTAATTATGGGCAAGAAGCAGCCAAAAAGGCCAGGGGGATAGCCACAATGGCTCAGTGAAATTTCCATGGACTCTCCATACATTTCCGCACTTTAATCAACCCAAAAGTTGCCCAGGACTGAGCGTGGTGGTGGGCGTGGTCATCCATTTTCGAGTGAACTAAACTGGCACGTACTCCTCGGTGGTTATTCTTTTCGCTCATTCATTCTCTCTCTATATATAAAGGTGAGCGCTAAGTGTGTGCTGAAAATGCTTTTTGAAACTTTCACTGCGGTTTGTCATAATTTGGCCCACACGTTTCGAACATAAATTTGCAAATGAGTGTGGTGGGGAATAGAGGCACAGTGGTACGAAGTTTTGGGTAATAAGCAGCGGATCGTTATATAAGAAATAGAAGAATATAAATATAGATTAGGTCCCATAATCTATGGCTAAAGATATTCCCTTATTTAGGTACTTATTACAACATCATAACAACCTTTTCTTCGCTTGGGAAAATAGATACACCTGGTAAACAATTTCCTGTATTTACCTCTATTACCACACATTACAACCTGCCCATAATCCTGTTATTTAATATTGGGTAATTCTGCAGCATAACCTCTTACATGCTAAGCCTGAAACCCATAAATATCTGCTGCTGATCGACCTTCAAACGCACCCATCTTCTGCTCACATTTAAATCCAAGTGAGGTAACTTTCCACATGCACTCCGCCACACGATGCACTGTGGCCCACTCAACGAACCGTTTTCCGGCTGAATGGTTTAGTTTATCAACCTGCCGACCAGGTGGAAGCTCCTGGCACGTACGTGTTCTCTCGGCGGAGGAACCGGCACGACACTCTATAAGCATCTGCGGCCAGATGGCTGCTGATGCAATTTCTCAGACATAAGGATTATGTCGGCGGTAACACCTTACGGAACCTACAGATGCGGATCCCCGCCGGTCTGTTGGCTTGGTATTTAGCAAACCGATTGCATCGTCGGATCTGTCAACTGCAGAGAGTAGAGAATGGAGGGTGCAGATTGGGGGGCGGCGGTTGCTGGATTGTCTCAAGGAGTCGCTGGGAAAATACTCGCATTATTTACGAGCCAAATTATGGACACAAATAGCCCGGCTAGTGGCTACTGACTCTACTGGCCATAGAGCGGAAATGGGCTTTAAATGAAATTTATTTTATTTATCAGCTGACTCATAAACATGCCAAAGGAGACGCACACCCGCGCATCCTTTCTTTCATTTTTTTTTCTCCCCATTTTTTTCGTTTTGGCAGAAGACGGAAAATTTCCATTTGTAATAGAAGACTGTTCGAGGGCGTTTTGCCAGTCAATGGCACAAATCGAAACCAAAAAGTCACATACATATGAATGGGCTGCTTGGCCTCCACCGCCTTCGCTCCGAAACCAGCAGCAGCAGTTTTTCTTGGGCCAACGGGTCGTATGTGCAATATATATGGCAGAAAGGCAAAAGGCAAACCTTAGGGCGAGTGCAATAGCTGCAAGCTCAATTGATTGAAAAGCAATTTGTCCCGCCCACACACTCACTCGCCCTGACATAATATAGTAATGGCAGAAAATAGGATGGCAGTAGATATTCATAACTCGCAGCGATTACATCGTAGGGAGTAGGATGGCCGCCCGAATATCTGGATCTGGATATCCCAATCCCTATCCCTATTCGGCATCCCGCTGCGACCGTGTTTATGCAACCGTGTGCTTTTGCGGCTCATTGGCCAGGCTGACAGCTAATGAACATGTAAGCGTTACAGTCGGAAGAGACCGATAAATGCCAATCTGAATTATGGCCGTGTTCCGCACGCGCTGCACTTAATCCGTTTAGAGAGGGAGAGAGCCTCAACCTTGCGGCCCAAAAAGTGGGCAACGCGTGTGATGCTGCCCCTGCCTCCTCCTTTGAGCCAGGCTAAGAATAGTTCTGCGTTTTGCGTTTTGCGTTCTGCGCTTTACGTTTGGCGTTCTGCGTTTGTTGGCTTTCTCCTATCTGGGCACAGACATAAATTTCACACTCGCATAAATTCCATTAAGAAAAATCAGCAAAGCGCGACAGGCATACACAATAAGGAGCGACCGCAGTGGATGTGTGTGTGTGTTGGGGGAAAACCAACTAGAGAAAAACTAACGGCGACTGACGCCCACGCTAGCTGGGAATTTTCCTCGTTTTCCTCTTTCCACTTTTCCGATTCTTTTTCTTTTTTTTTTTTTTTTTGAAAGTGGAGCTGCTGCGTCAACTGTTTCCAGCCAGAGCCAGCGACACTGTCATAAAATGAAACTTAATGGCGAACGAGGGGGACAGGACTAGGAGCCAGCTCAATAGACTCGCTGGTAGTACTCTTTTACAAGACTTTTCCCACTACAAATATTTGGAGTATGAAAACAACGGCCACAATAACACACACACAAACAGAGGACGCCCACGCGAAAATCCCTTCGACTCTCTGACTGCCAACTAGCAGCTCTTCCAGCAGCTGCACACTCACACCGCATCCATAGTATATAGTAGTGTCTCAATGAATGATTTTTCAAGCCCCAATCGGATACTGGCAAGCCAAGGACACATCGCGGGGGAGGTGGCTTTGGCGCGTAGGCGTTTGCCGCCAAAAATGCTGCCGGCTAATATGCAGAAACCCCGAAAACTCGTACCCCCCACTATACCAATTCGATTGTTCCATTGAGAGCAACTTTCTGGCATATATAGTGTATAGTACACAGACAGGGGGCGATGGGGGCCACTATGATGTCAACTGTGGCTCAGACACGGACAAAACTGTTTGAATAACCCACTTAACTAGGATTTCCTGGAACTCGACAAACACCTTCCATTCATTAAGCATTTATATGATTTTCCGCTGTCTGTGGTCATGTGATATTAGTCGGACTTTCTACCCTTGAATATTAAAATGGGGAAATTAAATACAATTATAATTTGTACTTGGCAGATGGAGTGTTTCTTTTGAATGCTTAAATATATTTATATATATATTTATTTTATATATTCAATTTATATTCTATTCAATGCCATACATCCAAAATAGCCCCCCTTAAACTGATGTCATTTGAGTGTGGCTTACATAATCATAGTTCGCGGGAACTCGCGTTGATTGTTGTTTTGTGTGGACTTGGCTAATTGAAGGCATTACACCGGACACCCACATGGGTGAGTGTTCAGGTTGATTGCCAGGTGTTTAGGTAGGTTGGCTTGGAGGGGGAGTCAAGCAAATATTTATAATTACCGCTGACGGTCGGTGCTTTCATTTGGGCATTTGCATATTTAAGGGGAAGTCCCCTTTAAATTCCAACAAACATTTCCGCTGGCTAATTGCAACGGTGTCTATAGATTTAGCCTTCTATCTATGTATATAATTAACCGTATCATTTACTCTGTAATATATAATTATTTACCATTCAATTAACGCACACCCTTTGAACCACTAAATACCATAAAACAAAAGGGATATTAACCTTTGGGATATTTATTTATGTTTAAATTGAGATGACCTGAAAAGGTTTACTTCCTAATTGAACTTGAGGAGGTAATATCATTAACCAAGAAGTAGTATAAATACGAATATAATAATGTAGGTATTATATAAAAATAAGAATTAAATAGGTAGTAAAAGTACATAAATATTAGCCACACGTATTTAAAAGATTTGCCTGATGTAGTTCTCATATTCTTTTAAAGTTAAGTAAAGATGATTGCACTCCATACTTATATAATTAAGAAATACTACTTAAAATTTTAGAAACACTTCAAACTTTTAAAATTGTCAAACTTTTCACTATAAAAAGTAATAATTCATAAACCTTTAAAAAAAAATAGCTGTAAGAGAGGGTAATTTCTAGGAAATTCCTGGGTAATCTGTAAATGCATCTACATATATCCCTTTTCGGTATCTATATCTTCACCTAGCAGATGCATTTATACCTCTCCTCTTTATCTATATCTCCACCTATCTTCAAATTTATCCAATACGCTAATTTCTGAACTTTCACAAAAGGTAACTCGGATGCCAATGGCGATGCTGGATGTGCGTGTGTGCCTCCGACTTCGCCATGTTGCCATGCCAACTGCGCTTTTTGCTGACTGTACTCGAAAATTTGTGTTCAACTCTTGGATGATGGCCAAGAGTGATGCGCCTGTGTGTGCGTGTCGGCCAAGAATACCATGCCACACCAACGTTGA
The DNA here is from genome assembly GCA_018904565.1 of Drosophila tsacasi. Taxonomy (NCBI): domain Eukaryota; kingdom Metazoa; phylum Arthropoda; class Insecta; order Diptera; family Drosophilidae; genus Drosophila; species Drosophila tsacasi. Next base: position 11,335 of record JAEIHY010014729.1, on the reverse strand, counting down.
CAATGGCAAGTCGCAGGCAAAAGAGCAGAATGCGGCTTCCGTTTGTGCGGAAGTCGTCGCCATCTTCTGGCATTTGGTCATCCTGCGCCCACTCGCAGCTGTCCCCCAGCTCCTACACCTCCAGCTCCCACATCCTTTTGGAATCACGGCAGGGCAAAGGGGAAACGGGTGAGATAGAAGGCAGGCGGCGGGTTGTGGCAGTGTGTTTTGGGCAGAAATTATGGCGGCATTTGCCACAAATCGTGCGTGTAAAGTGATGTCATGGCCCGTAGTCGGTGGAAGTGCATGCGTCAGCACTCGGACAATTGCTGCGTGTGATGCAATAGATACATTTGTATCTCACCCAGGCAGATGCAGATGCAGCTACAGATACAGCCCAGAGCCAGTGCAACGCCAACTGATGTCATCCGAGGACAACAAACAGTCGACAGTCGACAGTCGACCGTAGACTTTTGACAGTTTTAAAATCATTTTGTCAGCCTTTGTGTATTTGCATATTTCATAAAAGATAAACCATAAACCCGGGGAAAAGCGACAGATGCAGACAGCCCAGGGGGGTGGCGTTTCGCGGGAAAGCAACAGTCGCCGCCCGCCGTCGTTTACCGTTCTTATTGCAATAAACTTGAGCACTTTGTGCCGTCTTGTCATGAATATTTGAAGAACGCAAAACGGCGACGCTTTTGCGTCCCTTCGCCGTGTTTTTTTTTTGTCAACAACCTGAGCTGTGCTTCTCTGGCTCCCTCTTAAGTCTCTCTCCCTATTTTTTTTTTGTTTTTCTGTTATTTTGTTGTTGTTATTATTGTTTTTTTTATGCGTTGTTCGTTGAGGGCCTCCCTTGGCTATTTATAATTTAGAAGCAAAGAAGCATTTTCAGTAATTAATTTTGTCAATTAAATTTTTGAAGACAATTTGAATGGCACATTTTCAGTTGAATTTTCAAGGCCACAAGCATCGGCACGAGCGCCACATGTGGCAGAGAGTCCTCTTCCTGGGGAGCTTTACATAGACCGAATTACGGAATGCAATGCTTTGAAGTAGGAGCAGTAATGGTACAACACCCAAACCCACAGCCCCAAAAACTCCCACCTCATATAAATATCAGAAGTTAAGACATATTGAGTTTTCCATTAGCATGAAAAGCTTTCTTGAAAACAAGGAAAAACACGTGGGTACTGCCATTTCTTAATTTTTTTTTTTTCCCTCCCCCCTTCTTGCACACAAGGCATATGCGTATTTTTTTTGTTTCTTTTTAAGGTGTTGGCGTGGCGTATACGCAATATTTTGTTAGGCAAAAATAACAGGCGACCCAAGCCTCCGCTTGTGTGCTGCCTTTCTCGTTTAAATACACAAATATTTATATGTGTTTATACAAATAAATATTCGTCTCTGTTCTGCCCTGCTCCGTTGCTGTTTATTGAACCAAATAAAAAGGTTGACAAGTCCGGGGCAAGGCAACAAAGGGCAACTCAGCCATCTTTCCCGGTCCCACATGGCGTATGAAATTCGGGCAAACTCAATTAGCAAGTGCCAAAGAGCCAAACCGGCCCCAAAAACTTTTCCTCTCGATCCCAGGCGTGGAGGAGTTGTCAAAGTTATTTCATTGAAGGCCGACAAATTAATTTGATATACGCAGGGGGACCGATTTTCCTTTCTTGTTTCGCTGGATGGGGGACGAAGGGTGTGAATAACCTGGAAATGATCTAGTCTTGGCTAAAAGTTTTAGCGCCCTTTTTTTTTTGTTTGTCGTCTCGACTTTGAATCGGTTCGCTGAAACGCTTTTAAGGCACACTTTATGCTTTATGTGGGAGTATTTCGCTGGCGATTTAATGGTTATGCCTGGCATCAGCATCCAGCTCATCATCGTTATCTCCTACGTCGCCGCCTCCAGCGCCGCCATTTCAACCCATCCAAACTCATCTCGTCAGCGGAGCGTGCAGCATGCAGCGCTTTCCACTAATTAAATCCACGTTCGCCGCTTGGCTGGGGCTATATCTGATTTTACGCGCTAGCCGTGCTCCCGCTTTTCGTTTTTTATGCCCAGCCCTGCCGTGGCATACTTCGCGGCACCATAAATCAACGCTGTTAAATCAAAGCGCAAAACCAAACTGACATGCATTACGTATTTATATATCTGAGTGAGCGCTCGAAGGCTGAAAAGTGCGGCATGTCAAGGGGCATATGGCATGGCCGGGCCTGGCATGCAGTATGCAAAGCATTTATGTATATATTCAGTATGTAGAAGCAGGCATATACTTATTTTGTGCAAAAAATAACAAAACATAAATAAACTTGTGTCCTTTAGGGGCTTCATACATATCATACATATATATATATATGTTATATATTATGGCCCACTGTTTTTATGAGTTTCGAGATGCGGCGACGGCTTTAAAAAGTCATAAATGCTGCCAGCAGCAATACATTTGCCGATAAATGCTTGGCCCAAAGGTGGCTCGCTGGCTGGCTGGGTCAATGGGTTAACTGTTGTCCTGGGGGGCAGAGGCACGTGTAACGTTAAGCTGAAACCAATCCCAATTCAGCTTTCGCTCTCTCACCTTGTCTAAGAGACCGCATCGCCGCAACGCGCTGATGCACATCGTCAATTTTTAACGAGCATGTTTTACGTGACCTCCGCCCACGCCCATCTTTCACCATCTCCTCACATCTTGTTCCCTTTTCCGACTCGGTGACGTCACTGGGGATACGGCGAATGTCATATCAATAGATATGCCCCGAGGTTTTATGCCCTGACCCCCCTACCACGAGCCATTGAAACAAGCAAAGACCATTACAGGGAAGGCGGCTTACTCCGCCGAAGGAGTCGTGAGCCGTAGACCGTAGCCCGTAACCCGTAACCCTTGACCTGTGACCTGGGTGGTGCATAAGCCATATTCTTATCAGTCTCTGCTTTCGTGGAAAATAGCCTATAAGGGGATTTTAATGTCGCAAAAATAAGTAAAAAGGATTTTAAGAAAAAAAAAAAAAGAAATTTTAAAGGTTATTTGGTTATTTGTTGATACTATTAGGATTGTATACTATTTATATTATATATTATAAATAATATATTTAGGCTTTAGAAGGTTTTTAATGGATTTGTATAAAAAAACGTATACAAGAAATATAGGATTTCCCTAGCAATAAAATCCTTGGTTATGATCTTATTTCCCCATCTGGAAAATTTTTATTATATTAATTTGTATTCTAGTATCATATTCCCATCTGCCACCTTTACTTCTTGTTGTAAATACCCTTTCCTAGAGAAACAATTCTTAAACAATCTTTTAATCCCTAAGTTCCCATTAACAAGAATATTTTCTTAACTCTAAAAGGCTTTCGCTAAAACCCTTTTCCGTTACATTCAAATTTTTTAGCTGGAAAAAGTGTCAAAGGCTTTTTTTTAAAGCGCTTTACACTAGAATGTGAACCCAGAGTAGTTATTCATTTTTCCACTTTTTTTCCCGTGAAAATGCCACTCGTAGGTGTGACCTTTTCCCGGTTTCCTGCCCCGTGGCAGCAATTAGCAACGCACAGATGCAGGACTCAGAACAGGATAACAAACCCGAAATCGTCCAACCGTCAAGTGTGTAAAGGACATGCAAAACTGTGTTTTCCAGCAGAACTGCAATTCCCAAAAACCAGTACTGATGTGAAAAACTAAGGAAACCATAAGGTGTAAGCATTGCAGGCTTAGGGTCAGTGGCCGTGGCACAGTCAACACTTTCCCCGAAAAAGATGATATAGACGAATTCGGCGGAAAAGGAAATTAATTAAGCGCGGAACCTTACCGAAAGTTATCCAAATTTCGCATCGCAATAAGCGTAAATAAAACGCATGATGGAATATTTTTATATACACACTGTATACAAAATATTTGCGTACACTTTGGAGGTGGGATGGACGATTGCTTTGTGCCTCTTCTTCGGCTTCTCCGTTTTTTTTTTTTTTTTATGTGGAAAGCGACGAGTGTCGACGACATCGTTTGTCGGGCAAATTGAAATTTTATTATATAGTCAGCTTATGTGCGCCCCTCCGATATTGTGTGTTGTGCCATGCATAAAGCACATACAATAAATTCTCATTTTGTGTAACCAAACAACAACAGCAACGGCGACAGGCAACAGCGACGACATCGAGATTAAGTTGAAGGAAAGTGGCGTCGGAGCGAAGGAGGACCAGCCGCTTGATTGAATTGACACGAAGCCACCTTCACCTGGCTACCACCTGCCACCGAAACTACACCCTCCCTTGGATGAGGTCTCCCTCTCACCTTTGATATTTCAAGGGGGATAAAGAGCCGGGACGGCTCAAAATTGAATGAAAATATTAAAAAATACGAGAGAGACCGATAAGAACAGCGCAAAAAAAAAGTGCAAAATTAATGTACATAAATGATTCCCGTTGACTGCGCAATTTCATTTATTTGTGAATAATTCCATTTAGCCCATAATTTCATAACGCGCTGACATTTAAGAGCGGATAAAGCCCTGCTCTTGGGCTTTGTGCTCCATTCAGTCTGGTCAAATGATTTGGGGCATCCATTAAGCCCCATTCGAGGCGTGCCCAAAAGGATACGGATACGATACCCTTTCGGTCTAAGGCCCTGCTTTTGTTTGTTCTTCTGCTTCTTTTGATTTTCCCTATGCCCGCTGGCCTTTTCCAGCCGGGATTCCTTCCCCTCAAGGCAGAAACTTTGCTTAGACCCTCGAAGCCCCTTTCGAGTGGCTTTTTACGGCCGCTTCCTGGAACCCTTTCCAACCTGTTGCTTCACTCACAGGACCTCGCCCCAAGACGCAGAGCAATTTCATGAGCGTTTGCGTTTTTTTTCGGCGCTGTGCTCATTAATTTAAAACAAGTTGACTATGTCAAATGGCTTTTTCTCCGCGAGCGACAGGCGGAGAGAGACTCGCTACTCGCGACTTGAAAGTTGTTTCCATCGCGAAAAGGTCAGATCTGAGTTGCAAAGTTGAGGTTGCCGGATCCGATGCACTTGCCCCGGGACTGACACGTGGAAAGGGCTAAAGTTGTAGGTGTAGGTGTGCAAGTGCACAGGGAAAAATTACAAAACTCTACAAACTCCCACTCCATCCCACTTTCACGTTGCAATTATGATTTAATTTAATACAATTTAAGCTTATATTTAGTTTCTCACCTAATCCCTTGGCTAAAAAAACCTATGACAAAGTCCCTCTAAAAATTAAGCTCCGTGCATTGTTTTAGCGGCGAAAGTGCAATCTAATGCAGGTGAAGCGACAGGTGTCAACGACAGCTGCGGTCCCCATTGAAGTTGGAAGGCGAAGCTGCTGACATTTGCAGGCGCACGTGGGTGTAATACTCTTATCGCAGAATCCATTTTAAAAAACTCCCTTCCGCCCAGGTCTCTCAAGTGCTTTAAACAATTTTTGGCTACTGCCAGGGAGGTGGGTGCATTAAATATTTACAGAGTCTCTAGGAATTAGTAGAGCAAATAGCCGCAGAGTAAGGCAAATCCAAGACTGGCAAAATGAAACGTCGGTTGGTAAGAGGGAGAAAGGGACTCAGAGAGGGCAGGCGGCAGGCGGAATGGCAAATGAAAGGAAGCGGAAACGCTCGGGCAAAAGTCGAACGAGCAACAGGAAGTGAGGGAGAGAGAGAGACAGAGCCGGGAAAACAAACAAGCAAACAAACAGTCGCTCACACGCAGACCGACAACACACGTGGACACAACACTTTTATGAGGCCAGCAGCCGGCAGGCAGCAACAAAAGACAGAAATAATAACAAGCTGGCTCTAGCAGCTTGTCGGTGTCCTGCCCGTCCCCCCACTGTTCTCCTATGCTCCTATTCTCCGCTTTGTCGTTTACAGAAACAAGGCGTGACACAGTTGTTGCACTTACAACACCCTCAAACACAGCACACACACACAGACGCAGAGAGAGTGGCACACATCGGGTCAGCAGTCAGAGTTGACTCTTCTGACCTTTTCCACGCAAATCCATCCTTTTGCTTGGAATCTATTCATATTTATGTTTTTTACACAGTACTTAAAAAGTAAGCTTTAATAATATCTTACTAAATAGAAGGAACTTTAAAATAAGGAACTCTTATAGGTTGAAATTTTCATAATCACCGGTTAAAGATAAATAAATATTAACCTTTTATTCAAAATATGTATTATATAGTTTCCGAAGGTCTTCCTTCCGTCCCTTAGGAACCCAAATGAAAGCCTTGAAGTTTTACTCTTAATTTAAATTAAATAAAGGGAATCCAATTTCAATAAGGTTTTCATTCAATTTATAAAAAATTAATGGGTTAGCCTTACCAGCAATTGAAATTTAATAAATCTAATATATATTTTAGTTTCTTATATATATTCGTTTCAAATTCAGAAATTTGAAACTTCTCATTAAAATAAATTTATAATCCTCTTCCTTGAGGCTTTCAGTTCAAGTTGGGTCCTAGAAGGTAATTGTTTTTTAAACTGCATACTGCTTCGACATCACTGCCGGCACACATGGTTACTCTGGGGTCGTGTGTTATTTATAGAGCCCACCGTATGTACATATACATATGTCCTGCCGGGCTTTGTGTCAAAGTCAGTCTGTCAGTTGCATCAAGTCGAGTTCACTTAGCCAAAGTTTCCGTGCGAGTAGGGACCGGAATGGTACTGCAGCCAAGTTGGACATCTGCTTGTGCCATTGTCCACTGTCCACTCCGGCTTGTTCTCTGGGCTGGACAAGCTCAAACGGAGCCAAAGAGCATGGCTAATAACGAGTTGACAGAATGAAAGAACAATGAAGCTGCATTTTCGGAGGAAATCGAGAGGGGCCCACAGTACTCATGGATTTCACACCCACAGAGATCATGGCCAGAACAGAAGAAGCCCAGTTTGGGCGAGCGTCATTTATTCCAATTTGTGTGCCAGGTGGGCGCCCGATTTGACTGCTACTAAAAAGCGATTTCTTCACAAGTAACAAGTAGGTAGTACGTTGCAGTACATTGAACCGAGAGCGAGCAGCTCAAAGAAAAAGGAAATTGCCTTATTGTGAGCCCTGTTTTTCTTTTTATACCCTGGCAGGGTATATACTTGTTTTAGTCAGAAGCTTGCAAAGCATTGAAGGAGTCATTTCCGACGGTATAAATCATATATATGTATTCTTAATCAGCATTAGAAGCTGAATCGAATTAGCTTTGTAGGACAAATTTTATAAGGGGTACATCTTCAAAGTTATTAAAGTTTCAGTAAACCTAATAAAAACTAACACAAAAAATATTTCCAATTTACAATTTGTTTATTTTTGGTTTAGTTATGGTCGATTGCAATTTCGAATCCATGATCCTTTGCCTAATTGTAAGGGTATACAAACTTTGGCATCCCAAAGTTAGCTTTTTATCTTGTTTTTTTTATTTTATTTTTATTTTGTGTGTGGCATCAGATTCAGGCTTTCCCAGTTATTATTTTCTTTTCACGGCCTTGGGGAATGGCTGGGATTTGGCCATTTTGCAGCCAGTTCAATGCACAGCGGCGAAGTTGAAAGGTCGCCACATTAAGATTTACGGCCAGGTTAACTTTAGTCCACAAAAGTTTAGGAGAAAGTAATCGTTTTGGTCTTAAGGGAAAGTAATTAATGCGCGATAACCGTTTGTCTCAATAACATGAAATTGCAATTAAATGAATTGTGTGAACTCTGCCTGAATTGAGTTTTTGAAATTATAATAATAATTAATTATTATAACTATTAATTTGCATTTTTCCTTTGTGGCTTTTAGGGTAGAACATGTGTCTTGAATTGTTTCATTTTTATATTTTGGTTTTAAAGGCAATTTATTTTTTCATATGAATGTAAATATTTGCAATTATCGACCACCTACTAAAGGTCACTTTCCGGCGTGATGATTGAAGCCGTTCGGCCATAAACTTGATTATTTATTTAATGCATGAACAAATACTTAAAACATAAATGGAGAAAATAAAATTAAAATATTTTAATTGGTTTAACAGGCTTGTGCTTAACACGCACTAAATGGGAATAAAATTAAAATAAAACTTAACATTTTTTAAAATTACATTATGCCATAAATCTAATTAATTATTTAATGCATGAACGAATATTTTAAAAAGAAATGGAGAATATGAAATGAATAAGTTTTAATCGGTTCAAAAATAATATAACAAGTTTGTGCATAAAACGCACTAAGTGGGAAAAAAATTAAAATAAAACATATTTTAATACTACATTATTTAAACAAAAAAAAACCAGAGCTTATCTTTTAAATAAATATATAAATTAAATAAATACAACGCTAAGCTTTCGCCACCTTGCAGTTATTGCACCTTGAACAGCCGTTCGCTGCGATCGAAGTGCGGTCACACTGCGGCCCCCACAGCTGATTTTCGGAATTCAAAAGTTTGTTTACAAATTGAATTCCGAGGAACTACACGCAACCCAGTAAGCTTTGACTGAAATATCAGACAGTTATAAGTACAGCTTACAAATTATTTTCAACGAATAATAAAATAAATTCATTGCAGTCAAATATTCGGCCATGGAAAGCGAGTCGAAAAACTGCAAATGGTTCGGACCAAAGGATGGCGACTGTCGCGATGTGTCGGTCGGCGCTCTATTCTTCGAATTTGTCACCAAGAACATGGCCATCCCCTCTGAAATGGGCGAGCTGGTGGCCTACGTGTTACTGCTGGTTATCTCTTGGTACGCGTTTACCATCGCCTTCAAGTTCCTGCTGTCGCTGGTGAAGCCCGTCCTCATAGTGCTGGCCGCCCTGTTCCTGTTCCGATTCCTGCGCACCTTCGGGGGCACCGATATAAAGGATGTGTTCATCCAAATTGCAAGTCTGATCATGAGCGGTGTGTCCAAGGCTGTGGAGCTGTTCATGTGCATATTGGATTGAGTCAGTGCTCGACATTCCATTTGTTATAAATCCCATGTAAAAGTTACATATATATGTACATATCTATATGGTACTTTGTACGCGATTCTAGTTTCTCTAAGATTAGAAATATGTATATATTAAATACTTGAACGTTTGTAGCTTGTATGTCGGGGAGAATTCCTGGGGAAGTACACTTTTCTGTTTTGAGAGCGAGGCATAAGCAGCAAATTTCGGAGAGAATTCCGGGGGAAGTACATTTTTCTGGTAGCAGAAGTCGGAACTCGCTGTGCTGCCGCGTAAAGTCAAAGAATGGAAAAAATACAACAGCAGCTCATTTTATACAATCTATATATGTAGTTCTAAGTTCCGCAAATTAAAGGTATATTTTACAATTACAATCAATCAATTACAGCTTTGCAGTCATAAATTCATATTAAAGTTTGCTAAACAATTTATTTGTTGATTAAAATATTAATTGCTTTACAGCCGAAAATCTCCGTTGCATCTAGGCGAAGGTTATAACTACTTCTCCTCGCACCACTCGTTTTCCTTGCGGACCTGCTCCTCCTCCTGTGGCGAAAAGTCGTTCTTCAAAGCGAACGTCTCGCGAATTTCCTGCGGTGACTTGCCCTTGATCATGTTGGCCACAGTCTTACAGGTGACATCGAGCAATCCCTGGATGTTCAGGTAGTTAGCCGCCAAGATCAACTCGAACAGAGTGCCCTGGTCGACCTTGAGGAAGTCGGCGTCCCAGGAGGAGATGTCGTCGGTGCGCTTTTCCTTGTTCTCGTCTTCCTCGGTCACCATTGGGTCATCCTTGTGGTACGTGGCCCAGTGGAGCACCTTTTTAAGGATCAGCGAGTTGACGTTCGGAACCGGGAGAACGCTGTTGTCGGCCTCATCGCCCAGATCCTCGAGAGCAATGCGAATCGTCTCCGAGCACTTGGCAATCTCCTGGTCGGTGTCAAAGATCTCCTTGTCGGAGGACTCCAAGCGGATGATGGGCATTCTGGGAGGGGAAATGATTAGTTCGTAACATGCCAGCACACACCCACTCTCGGTTATTTTTACCTGCTTTGGCGATTGAAAACTATTTGATTTATTTGTGCTCGCAGCCGAAAACAAGTTTTTTTTATAAATCCGACACAACACGGGTGACACTTAGCTGTGGCCTACTGGCTAAAAATAATATTCCCTTGCCTTCAACTTGAACTGAACGAGTGCGGTCCGGTAGGCGTCTAGCAGCGGGGCGCTTCAGTTCAGCGCTTTCGCTAATTCTTTTGCCGGTCTGCCTGCTGCTGGACTTGTAAAAAATAAACTTGACTCGCCAGAATGGAAAGGAAATGTGGTCCAGTGTTTCCACTAGCGTGAGATTATTTAAATAGGACCGCCGTCAATTTCTGTGATGTGGAAACACTGCACAGCTGATGATCATCCATGTAAAACAAACATGTAAAACAGCCATGTAAAACAAACATGTAAAGCATCCATGTAAAACATCCATGTAAAACAAACATTTAAAACAACCATGTAAAACATTCATGTAAAACCAACAGGTGAAGCAAACATGTAAAGTTATCGAAATCTCTGCACGCGTTTCCTGGGAATAGCTCGTGACTATCGATAAACATTGGCGCCAAGTGCCAAGATGTGCCCAGAGGCCAAGAAATCGGCAATTCTCGCGCCATAAAGCCTTTTCTGGATTTTTTTATATTTTCAGCGGAAAATGCGGCGGTCACACTGCAATTTCTTATTGGACTATATTGGACTGTTAAAAACTAGATCCAACCGATTTCAAAGTAAATCCGTTAAATTCTTATGATCGATGTTATTGCCATAGCAAAAACCTACATTTTTTCCAAAATTAAATGTACAGCTTATAAATCATCCATGTAAAACATTCATGTAAAACATCCATGCAAAACAGACATGTAACACAAACATGTAAAACATCCATGTAAAACAAACATGTAAAGTTATCGAATTTCTGCACGCGTTTCCTGGGAATAGCTCGAGACTATCGGCAGACTAGGTGTGCCCAGAGGCCGGAATATCGGCCATTTTCGCGGCATATCTAGAGATTTGGAGCCTTTTTTCGATTTTCTGCGGAAAATGCGGCGGTCACACTGCGACTTCTTATTGGACTATCCTAAGATTTAAAATGAATCTGTTAAATTTGAAATACTTTTCTTCGGCCGAGATGCGGACTGAAGTCATGAACTATATGCAGAAAGTGGACGATCCCCGGAGACCCACCGGGGCTTTCTTTAACAAGGCCGCATTGGCTCGCTGGGTAAATATACATACACACAAATTCTAATATAAATAAATTCCAATAGGATATATTTTCAGGCTAATTTAAGACGATCGCCTAAATCGCCTGCGGTCCCTCTCCTCCTACGTCACTTACCATGGTACAATTATACGAGGTAATCTCGTCGGCTGTCACAGCGCTCGGGTTTTGCTTC
>JAEIHY010014728.1:0-13387 GCA_018904565.1 Drosophila tsacasi | reverse complement strand
TAAGGTCGAATGTCGCTTCGTTATTGTGGAGTCAAGTCGCGGGCAAAGGTCAAACACTTAACCCGCGTTGTGTGGCGAAAAAACTGACATCAAATTATGGAAAGCATGGAAATCTCGGCCATAATCGAGAGCAATCTGGTAGCCATGGGCCCAGACGGAAAAACAATTTTCTTTAGAATATAAATTGTACGCCCTATGACCCAAATTAGAAAAAAGTAATGAAGGTTTAAATTAAGTTTTAAAACGACCAAATTCTTTACAGTTCTTTTTGTTTAAATTGAAATTGAAATAAAATAAATACATTAATACTTACTTACAAATTAAAAAACTCCTTTAGTAGACACTTTGTGTTATTTCCACTAAAGAAAGGATTCTGTTATTTAGTTAGTTGTATTCATTACATATCTATTTATAATAACACTACTATTTATCTCCCTCTGAGTCTCGAATCTAGTTGCCTTGAGCTCTGAGACTTCAAAGAGCTGAAACAGAAACTCTCATTGTATACCGAGACTCACACCGGGCAACATATCATATTTTCACCAAAACCTAATACCTAAAATATATATGTGAAAAATTTGGAAAAAGTCAACCGGACGCTGACACAAATTGAAAGCGAATGACTGCAAAATTCAAACACATTTTTATGAGGTTCATAGAATAACAAGCATCAAGCATCATGACTGCGAAGAGGGTGTCATTCGACCTGATGAACCTGGGATGCCCCGTGCACACCGATCCCTTCGAGGTGCACTATGTAGACACCGAGGATTCGGTGGTAACGGGTACATATCCTAATTTCTTTTTGCCCGAGGAGTTGCTCAAGACCAAGCTGGCCGAGGAGGCAAAGCACATACATTCAGATTTCTTTATTAGGGATCCTTCAAGTTCGGATGACTCGGATGACTATGCCTTCCCGGAGACCATAAATGAGCAGGTGCGCCGCCTGTCCTTCGCCAAGCGAAGGAAGCAGCATTATACTGAGTTCGCTACCGTGGAATTGGCCCGGCGGCTGGTCTGCGCCGAGTTCGCCTCGGTAACCAGCAGTCTGAAGAGCGAGGACAGTGACTTTCGGGTGGAGGAGGAGGAGTGTCCACCGTGCTGGCCCCAATCGACTGAATCGACCTTCCCCTTCGTACAGTACGAGCCGCCCAAGGAAATCTTGGTGGAATCCGAGGATAGCGGTCTCAAGGAGGATCTAGAGCCCGGCTTTAACCCGAGCCATCACTGCTACCACAAGCTGGTAGGAACACTAAGCTTGCCGAGTCTGGGAGCAACTAATCAGCAGTCGGAAGTCGGCATTAATCAGCCGGTTATAACGATGGCAGAGGTCAACAAGGAGTTGCACGAGTCAATGGAGAGAAACACCCGCGTCGTGAACAGGTCAGAGAAGTTTGACCCACAACCAGCACAAGTACACCCATTGATGCCGGAGCCGATGCCGGATACGGAGCCGGAGACGGAGCCCAAGACGGTGCCGGAGACCACAAAAAAAGGCAGCCGAATTCAAGGAAGCGTTCGATCGGAGAAATTGGGGAAGCCGGTTGGATTTCGATCTGTATAGTGCCAACAAGCCGCGGACAAGAAGTATACTATACATACTGTTTTGAATGCCTTGTGTCGGTATGCAGCTGATCTTTATGAAAGAGTTCTGTTAAATACCCTTTAAATAATATTGTTTATGTTGTGGTATGAGTTCAATAAACGAACAAGTGTGCAAGCAAGCCATTGAAGCCATTACATTACATTACATTTTAATGTTTTTTTTTCTTAAGATTATTTAGTTGCATTCTCTGTGAGCCATTTGTAATCATTTTTGCATAAATAACACTGAAAAAAGTTAACACCAGGGATACCTATGCATTCCTTCATAGCTTCAAAGGAATTTCTTTTTTAAGCCAATATTTTGTTTTAACGTTCTAACACATTCTTACTCATTTTAATCTCTACTATCAAAGCATCCGAACTAATTTAGACACCAAATAACCGTAATCGCCTCTGATCTTAAATGACTCCATCTAAGCGTTTCTAGCCCGGCGCTCAAAAAAATAGTTTTCTCAACCCAAAGACCACACAATTATTTGGGGCCATAAAAGACCCAACCCATACACACAAGCTCATATATAGAGAACTTAAGAGTGTGTGTGTGTGGGGTTATTCAGAAGGGTAACTAAAGGGGCAGCAAGGATAATGACACATAATGGGTTGCCTTCGCTACCCTCAGAGTAAAGGAGGAAATAGGGAACGAAGAGAGCGGTGACCTAAGTATTTTAGATAATTTTTAAGCTCAATTATTAAAGGAGTTTGGTTTTTTTGGAAGCTGAAATCAAGTTAATCAACCAGGAATATAGGGACTCGATCCACGACAGATTATTAGCTAGGATAATCAATATTAATCACTTAATAAAATTACTACATTAAATCAAAACCAATAACCTATTTAATTGCTATCAATTGGCTTCATTAATTATACCCTTCCCTTCCTTCATCAACAAGAAGAATGTTTAATTCTTAAAGGGAAATATTTAATTGACTTTCCTAACATTGATTGTCATTGCAATTAAAACAACATTTTTTTTCTGCTACTCCCTTTTCTCATATTCAATTTCCAATGCCAAAAGTCCCACTGAGCGCAGCTGAGACTGAGTCTTGAGCCTTGCTAATTTAATGTTCCTCTTGGCCATTAAATCGGAATAAATATCACGTCATACGATCTGCACTGAAAATCCCCGACCGGCTAATGAAGACTTTGTTGTCTGAGCAGGATAAAGCCTTTCCAGAGTTTGTCTAGACATTTTCGGTTGCTTGAACCCCGACTTGCGGTTGCAGTCCCAGCTGCCAGGCGTCTCAAGTTCAAAGTCAGAGCGGAGAGATTTCAAGCCGTACTTTAGCACATTGCCAGTACTTTTATGACATTTAATTGCCGTTTGCTTTTAGTCCACATACTGTAGGGCTTCGGGCACTCGTAAATAGAGACCTTCAGCGGGAATACAAGGCAGCGGGGCGTTTAAAAAAATGTAATATTTATTAGAAGGTAGGAAGGAAAATATAAAATATAAATACAACTTTCCAATGTTTATGTTTATTTGTAACTCAGTCAACAAAAAGATTATCCATAAATTAATTTAATCAAGGGTATCTCCAAGTGCTTGAATTAACCTTTCGCAATTCGTTGTGCTTTATTTTTTCGGTGGCACACAAATGGCTCGTCATGCCGACGAATCAAGGCGAGTGGCTTGTATAGTAAGTGCCTCGTCCTAATCATCATCCAAACATTGTGGCCAGTCATCGTGACTTATGTCAACCCTATCAAGTGTGTCCTTGTTGGCCTTGTGTTTGTTTGTATGCGTGTTTGAGGATGACCAATGCATTGTCCAGTGGTTCATTCCAACGTGGCTTGAAGGGTCTTGTGGATAATGCCCTTTGAGGGCAGCATAATTATCACAGGAAATCCAAATTTCTGGCGATTGGTAATCGCTAATGAAGTTGCGATGGCAACTAAGTGAGTTTAGGCAATTATTATTATCTTTATTACACTAGTTTAATTTTAAATAATACAAAATAAAGAGTATCACAAGCTTTGCTAGACTGATGGATTGATTGATTTCTACCATTCGCGAAATTAGTTTACACTTGAACCCTGGGCCACCTGTCCTGACGTGCCCCAGCACCCACCTCACTTGCATGTTTCCACTGCTTTTCTCGCTGCCTTTTCCCCATTTTTCCCATTTCCCCATATTTTTCACCCACTCCATTCCGTTGGCCTTCTTTTTGCTGCAGCTGCAGTTGCAGTCGCATTCGTGTTCATGCATAAACAAAATGGCTGCTGCAACAACCGGAAACTGACAGCAAACGACATTTGCGATATGCATCATATGTCTCCCGCTTTTTCCCACTTTTTCGCTGTCATTTTCGGGTGTGCGGGGGGTGTAGGCGAGTCAGCTACTTGGCATATTTCTGTCGTGTCATTGTTTCTCGTGCGTCTTTTTTGCAGCAGCAGCAGCAGCCCCAACTCCTCGTGAGCTCCCCGCGTTCAGCCCCCCTCTCGCCGTCTGCGACTGTTAGCCTTGCAGGTGCAATTATGACGGCGCCATCGCATCGGTGTCTCTCACGGAAAATGGGCTGGTGTTTTGGGGGGGTGGCAGAATGATAGACAGTGGGTCTACTAGTATAAGTATGTATGCGAGTGTGTGGCAGTGTCAGCGACACATAAACATTACATCATCAGGTAACTTTTTGCAACTGTCATAAAATGCCAGGAACAGCAAACAGAGACTGCGTCACTTTCCTATGGGCTATGAACTGCTTGAATACCCTTTAACAAATTTTTAAGATCTGTAATTATTTTTTTTTTTTAACTTAAATTAATTTTATAAAGAGTTTACGATTTGAATAACTTATTTAATTTTAAAAAACTCTTTTATCATCGTAGACTTCATATTGCCATTCTGTATAAGCTATTTCCTTAAAGGGCATAAACTAGGCAGGCAAAAAGAAGAACATGTAACATGCTGGAAACAAATGAATGTTAAATAAAAGAAAAATAGCAACAAGAGCAATGCTCACATATCCTTTTCTAGCTAGGACTAAAGTGAAGCCTCCTCAACATTTTAAACATTGAATTTTGACTATCATTTATATTGATAGTTTTAATTTATTTTTCTTTGTGTAAAAATACATATAACTTATGAACAATAATAGGTTAGCTATTACAAATTGTATATATAAAAAAGAACAAAAGCTTATAACATGAAGAAATAGTAGTAGTAGTATGTAATTTTTGTTTATGTTTGTAAATAAATACATTACTATAATATTTCTTATTATAGGTTTAACATTTCAATTTAACTTATTTTAATTGATAAAATATTACAAAATTTATTTTAAGGATCAATCTTCTATACAAGAGCCACTACCCTGCTGTTCCAATTTCTGTGCCGTCTTTTGGCGCTTCCACTGCCGCTGTTGCTGCATTTCCGGCTGCTGCTTCTGCTAAGCCTTCATGCTAAATCCTTAAACCACCACCCACTGGCCCAGCCGCCCACCGCCATGTCATGGCTCTAATGAGCTGTGTGTGGGCTTGATGTGTGTGTGTGTGTTTGTTGCATTGTTGTTGACGTTTCAGCTGGCATATGATGCTTGTTAGTGAGTTTTTCTCGGAGCTGTTCCCGGCGTTGTCTTTGTTGTGTTGCTTCTTTCGCTGTTATCCTGACTGACTATGTGTGTGTGTGTGTGATCCTCCGGTCTGGGTTGAAATATTTTCATGAGTTTTGACAGTAATGTGTCGCAATGTTTGTCCCAATGTCTTTTTTGCCCCTACAGCAGCGATATCTAGAAAGTCAGGCAGGAGCAAAAACTAGGGGATGCTTTCATTTTTAGGTTCCTAGTTATTAACTAATACTTGTGCGAATTTTAAGGTTTCTTTAATCTGGTTTATATACTTAAGTAACAAAAATATTCCATATTTAAAAATATCCGTTTCCGAAATCTCCTGAAATATGTGAAAGCGGGAACACTGTTTGAAATACACAGAGAAGAGCAGATAGGAGACAGGGACATGTTAGAATCCTCGCTCGTCGCGAGTGTTTAAGCGTTGATTACACTTTCGTGTTTTGGCGTTGCTTGTCACTTGTCTCTTGTTCCTGTACAAGTTACTCGGCTCCATTGTTTTTCCGGCTGTTGTTGCTCTAGTTGTTGGTAGTAGAGTGTTGTTCATTTGCCACATCTGTCTGCATTTGCATGTTGGTCCTGCACAACGAGACCGTTGACTTCCTCGTCCTCCGAAATTTTTTCTCCACATGCAGGCCGGCGATGCCACATTTGAATGAGTGTTTGCATATATAAATATTAAAGAGTTTTGTAAATTTAACGTTTGACTGAAAACGTAAATGTTTTAGTTATAGGTTAAACATGGGAATGATCTAAAATAAAATGAAATTATGAGAAACTATTAATTAATTGTATAAAGTTAGAAAGATGTGTAATAAATCGTTTTCAAAATCAAATAATTTTCAGCTAATACTGATAGATAAATAAACAATTTAATGAAAATTGCTCCGCAACAATTCAACCCTCAGACTCTTCAGGAACATAAAGCATTGCAATAAATACATCAGAAATATACATGAATATTTGATATAAATAATTGCATTTCGTATGTGCCAAATTAAAATGAAATGCCATCATCATTTTTGATGGCATGTCAAATGTTGCGCATTAAGTTTTCAACCGAACCCAAATCCCTCGACTGGGACTGACTGGCTGACTGACTGGTGGGCCACAAATCTTGCGTCAGCGTCTGGTGTTGATTGCCACAATGGGCATTCGGCAGCCTAGGATTCAGATCCACTCCCACTATACTATATATGCCGACGATATGGCCACAACACACACACCCACAGTACTATAGGGGCCAAGAGCGAGAGGGCGCTGGAGAGAAAGAGTCGTAACAAGCGATATTTCATGTACATGCCATATATCAATGTCACTTTACTTTGGCAAACAGTTTCAGTTAATACACAATCAATGTTCCAATGTGTTATCAATAATAAATTGCTGGCGATTTATCAGTCAGTGCAACAAAAACAACAGCCGCAGCAGTTACTGTATCCACCAGCAAATAGACCCACAGACTGGCTAAGGTCTTAAGTTACTGGGGGGAAAACGGAAGGGAAAATGCAGGGAAATCCCTATGGAGATAGCAGCAAAGGTTAGGCTAATTCGAAGGCAAAAGTACTTGAAAAATAAGTTAATTTAAGCAAGTTTATGCGGTTTTATATCGAAATAACTATTTAAGTAAGATTTTGTTCTTATTTAAATATTTCTGTGAAATTAATCAAGGGTTTTATGTTTAACATACATTTTAATTAATATCTTCAAGCTATTTCTTTGAATATTATTTTTAATTAAGTAGTTTCCTTACTTAACCCTGCATTTTATAAATATTTTTAAAAGTGATCAGTCCTTTAAGTTCGCCCCCTCATCGGATCCACCTCGGATGCCCATTACTCCGCTCCTGGGGTTGTCAAACGATCCAGGCGAGATATCAGACTCTCCTGGGAACCGAGGGGGACAATGCCAGCCTGGGGGTACTTTTAAATCTACCCACCCTTGCTCTTAACCGCTGGCCGCACACGAAAGTCAAACATAAATCGCTCCACCATTCCCATACCTTCTTTTGCTCCTCCTCTGCCTTTCCTCTTTGTAAAAATTATTGCTTTGTGTGTAAGTGCAGAGAAAAAAATAGAAGGGTTTGTGTAATTAGTTAGAAACACAAAAATATTCAATTTCGGATTTAATAGTTATTTTTAAAGCCATAAAAATGTGTTCCACCTTAGTTATTGACATTTTCTCAAAAAAAAAAAAGACTTGTCAAAATTATTCTGTTCTTCAAGAACTAAGTTTGTATTGAAAAATAAGTGAACATTTTATTTCCAGTGCATTTGTGTGTGTTTCTTTCGCTGTGTGCGTGTGCGAGTTATGCGCAGCATGCAAAACTATGCACGTGCTCGGCTGAAGTGTATAAATGTGCTGGTGGCGAACGGTCCCTTGCCAGGCGGCTCCTGCCACGCCCCCCTTGCCACACACGGCCCCTCGTCGCCAGCCGTTGACTGCTCCGCCGCTCCTTCGACAATGCGAGTCATGCGGTGGACTCATATCGGATGACAATTAGGCCCTGGTCATCAATTCCAAGTGCACAAGCGATAAATCTTTGGTAATTTGTATCTGTGTGTGTGTGTCCACAGAGGAAGAGGGGAGCCTGGATCTCTGTGTGTGTTCGTGAGAGAGCGAATGTGTGTGTGTGAGTGTGTGGGCCATGGCAGGTTAAGTGCCGGCAACTCTGACTAAATGTGGCTAACCAAAAATGGAAATATCCTTCTCGTTGGCGGTCTAATTGATAATTTTTCCATTTATGGTTTTTATAAATTTCGTGCTGGGAATAAATTGGTGGTTGAAGGAGAAGCAGAGTTGGTAGTTACTCTCCACATGTGGAATTGTGGAGTTAAAAACTACATTACAAATCAACAAAATAATTAGAATTATTTCATGTTGCCTAAGTTGTTGTTGAGTGAATGAAATAGTAAATAAAGTAAGAGCTTTTTACATGATGGTTTGCCAAAATAAAATAAAATGCTGTTACGCTCTTACCCTTAACGAATAACAACTCAATACGGAATGGTTTATGGTAGGTGCACTAAGGATGCCAAGTATCCTTGCAAGCCTTCTCCTTCTCCACCAAGAATGGATGTCAATCTAATTTTGTGCCCTGCAACATTTGGCAACGCTCGGATGTTTTATCTGTCTATTTACAGACGGCTAGCCACAAGGCTTTAATTTAAATAATTAATAAATTATAATGCTGGCTCGGCTGAATGACTGCTCCCAACTGAGGGAGCGGATGTTGGCTAAAAGTTTCTCATTAAACAAATATTTTCACAGCAGTTAAAATTTATGTTGCCAGCTAGACGCAAACACTGGGTAAATATATATATGGAAAATTTATGCGACGTTGCGAGGGGGTGTGGAGAGTGTGGAGTTTCTGGGAGGGGAAACTGCAGCGAGTAGTGCAGTGTAAACAGGAGGCGGGCCGGGGCTTAGGACAAGGACATGCCAAAGGACACACACACACACACACACTCGCACATAATGCAAACATGTGACTTCCGCATGCGGTGCAAACACTTACGCACACTGCGCCCCCTTGCCCCCTTGGCCGTGCCCGTTGCATTCATAAAGTTGCTCCCATAGTTGTTAACAACTCGAGCCAGTCTGTGGATGTCCTTGTGTCCTTCCGACCGCTTGTAGCTGGGCTTGTTGGTCCCTCCTGGGGAGCAGCCCGAAAAGGCCTTGCCCCGCTCCAGCCCCCCTTGCCAGCGGGTGAGTTTGGGGTTAAAGCAACATAATGTGAAATAACTTATTGCCCTTAAAATGTCATTTATGTCAACGGTAAGATAAGTTACGCATACGCACTGTACGCCCGCACACAAGCACACTTACACACTCTTCCGTTGGTCCGTTTTGTCCTGTTTTGTGTTATTCTGTGTGCCCGGCAGGCTTCTGACAACAATTAAAGTCAACAGGAAATGTGACACATTTACTTTTGGTAATATAATATTTTCAATTATTTAGCATAAATGCATTGCACATCAGTCGCCCCAGACGCAGAGCCTACCTTTCTGATACCCTTTAAGGGAGTCTTTAAATGTTTGTTTGGGTCTTTGTACCAATTATAATTTTTGGGAAAACAAAGCTAATTTGAAAATGCATTATTAATAAGGAATGAAATGTATTATTAAGAAAGAGTACATTTTTTGTGTTTGTATTTAAAAATCACTGCCATAGTTCATATATAAAAAGTTTTTTAAAGTTATATAAAACATAAATATTATTTTTTTGGGTTCTGGTTTAATATTTTGTAGGGTATCTTAAATTTCGAAATCATTTCACTTTGCCAACTCACTTTAACTGCGTGTAATTTAACACATGTTTTGTGTTTTACCATTCGAAATATCCTGCGGCATTTTCCAAAAACTAATTAGCTGCCTTGTTACAGGCCCACACACTCTGGCATAATAACAAGATTTTCCGTTTTCCTCCAATGTTGACATCCTGCAGTTCGGGCTCTGGCTTCCATTTTCAATGCATTATACAAGCCGTAGTCCGTCTGTGTCTCCGTCTGTGAAAGTGTTGTAAAGTGAGTCCTTCGGTTAGGCTTTGATGAGCACTCTGAACAGTTTCATTCGAGTGTAAGTTTTCAGATGCCATTGAATGCCGATGTGCACATAACTTCAATTCACTTATTTACTTATTCTTTGACTGACTTCCTGTTTTTTTGAGTCAATCAATGGTAAATGTATCATATTTTGAGGTATTTTATTCAATTGTGTGTGCTGACTTTGATATGTTTTAAATAATAACAAACAAAATAATATGGAAAAAAGAGAGGTATTTATTACAATTAGTCAACTAAATCCTTTTGATCATTCAAAAAAAATTAAATATAACTAGAAAATAACTTTAGAGCCAATAAATTAATTGGCAATATTAAAGGCACGCATAATTTGACCGTTCTGCTAGTATACAAATTCATATGAACCTGGCAATTTATATACTTATCAAACATTTAACCGAATAGAAATCTAAACACGCAAATACACACACTCTCGTTTAAATAGCTATAAAAACAAAGCTACAGAAAGTTTGACATAAACTACGAAGAGCGGCAAATATCAAACTATTTGCCACGCGTTTGGCCAAAACCGAAAATTCGGCAGAAGAGAACAAAAATAAACCAAACACATTATACACAATTAGGCGGAACTAAAAGAGGGATTTTGGGTGGTTAGATAGCGGGGTCTGAACACATGTAAAATTCGGACGGGAAGCGGCATTGATAGAGGCAATTAACAGCTCAACACGCCATATTTCCTATATATGAATAGGAATATTTATTCCACACATGGAAGAAGAGGTAGACTGAAAGAAATAAATGTACCTAAATGTTAATAAATATAATTTTTAAAGAGTTTAAAAATAGGTTATGTAAAAGAAAGCGTTTAGCATTGGAAAGCATTTGTTCTTTAAGCCAATATAATTACTATCTTGATTTAATTTATGTAAAAACATATTTTTCAGTGCAGAAATAAGCGGCGGATGGAGAAAGGTGGGCCAGAACAAATACCAAAAATTTGGACACATAATTAAAAATACAAAAGCATAAAGAGAGACGAGGCGAGAGGAAGCGACCGGCTAATGGCTGTCGATGGCGATTAATTTATTGTTATTGCTTAGGTAAACAAAAGGCGGCACCAGAATCGAAATTGGAGACCACTGGGAGCCAGCTCAGGGGATGGCGCAAAATGGGGCCATATTATTAGTAAACCAAATGCGTAGCCATAAATTACCACTCAGCGAGATGCCCGAATGAATCTTGAGAGCAAAAACTTGCACTACAAAGGCAGATATGTAATGAAAATGCCTCATGCCTGACAGGACGGAGATGGGGGCTGTGGATGCGGATGGGACAAGTCCTTGAGGTGGGGTTGGTTTAGCCATGGATTGGTCAGACGTGCTTGGCCGCGCCCAAGGAAATGCTCACAAATTTGCGCTTTGAATTGATCGTGCGCTCGCATATTTTATTTGGTCAGCATTCCCATTCCCCATTTCAATCAGCGCCGGAAAAGGCCCTTTCCAGAACTTTCCTTTTCCCTTGGTTTTTCTGACCAAGTCTGGAATGAAATTATTTTGACATTGGAGGAGCTGCTCGAGCCGCATAACGAGAATATTTTCAGGCTTAGAGGCAAGACTTAAATGCTTTTTTTGATGTTAAAATTAATTATTTATTAAATCTTTCTAGGTATAATTTATTAGTGATTAAGTTTAGGTGTACTGCCTTTGTTAAATATAGTTTCTCTTTCAAAAGGAAACCAACAATCGCCGTAAAAGCTGGCTTTTAATTTCCCCCTTCGGAAAAGCCATCTATTTTCCTAGCTTATTTCAATTACTCAGGTCTGGGCTAAGTGTGTTTGTGTGTGTGTGTTCTGAAGGTGTTTTAATTAATTAGCTTTTTGTTTTTACGTTGGCACTCTCTTCGCTGTAGCTCTCTGGCCCTCGGGAATTTTCTGTCTCATTTCCGCAACTTCGATTGCGTTTTTACGACAATGCGCGACTAATTTGTGTAAATTAAATTTATCGACCAGAAAATGCCACAGCAGCCCAGTGGGCACAACCGAACCGCCCCGGAATTTCCACCTACCCCTTTTCGGGGGGCATACTCTCTTAAATTAATCATACGCAGTGGGGTACGAACGCATTGCAGCTGAAATTTGGGTCAGTTTCCTTCTTCGGTTCGGCTTCGATTTCGTTTTGGCGCTTTTCGTTTTCATGTTTGGTTATCCGTCTTCTCCGCTTACCCGCGCCCGAGTTTTGTTTGTTGTTTTCACTGCTGTTTTCGATTTCGATTTGGCTGCGTTAAGCATACGCAGTGTGGTGCGGCTGCAATTGAAGCTGACCTGCTCATCATCCCAAGCCACCACGCCCACCGCTAGCTCACTCCTCGTCGACCTCTCTCCTCCTCCAACTGATCTGGCCTTTAATGGCCGAAACCGTAAACAGGCAACATTTCGAAATGGCTTGCCAAGTGCCCAGTAAAGCCAAACTTCTTTTATTCTCACCTTTTGCCGGCCTGGGCGCCTGCCATTACCCACACCCCGGCCTCGTCCCCTTTATTACCCCTAGACACTCGTGCACTTTCATTAAGTTTAATTAAATTCTCACTTTGTAAATGTCAATGCAGAAAAACACACACACAACTACGGCCGAAGGACGATCCACATGCCGATGGAAGGAGGAATGCCAGGGAAATGGGGACGAATAGGTGGTTCTGTGGAAGTGAGTGGGTAATTTGGCAATGCAGCGATTTTATTTTATTTAAAGAAAAATATATAAAAATGCTTGGGAAAAATAAAAAAAATTAACAAGAATATGTTGAATTAAAAATGGATTTAAAGAAGGATGCAACTTCTTCTCATACAAAAGTCCTCGGAATATATTAAATATTAATATAAGGAATACATACTTTATTAAAATTTATCATAATTTTAAGCAAAATTCTTCAACAATCAAACAAATTAAACGTTAAGTACTTTAAGTTATACTTCTATTTGGATATTGCACCTGAATTGTATCTATAATTCGAAAATACCCTGTATACTCCTGAAGTCCTGTACTGAACTCTGCGACAAGCTGAGCGAATTTATAGTCCTCGAGCATGGCGACAAAAATCTTTCGCCAAGCAGGCACAAATAACAACACGTTGTGGATTTTTTGTGTAGTTTTCGTAGCGCCGCACTGTTTTCTGCTTTTCTTTTTTTTTTGTACTTTATTTTCGGTTCATTTTGCAGACATTGTTGGCTTTTAATTTGGCCAGCACGCAAAGGCAACAAAAGGTAACGGCTTATTATGCAACAAAAGTTTTCTATTTCTTTTGGCACTTCTCGCTTATTCTCCGCTCGTTCCTCGTTCGCTTTATTAATTTTTGCGTATTTTTCATGGGAAATTTCGCAGGCAGCCAAAGCCAAAGCCAAATAAATTCAAGTCAAAAATTCTGCCATAAACTTAACCATAAATAATTCAAAATAAACTTGAGCGCTGCGAGCGTGGCTCTCTGGGTGTGTGTGTGTGTGCCGGAGTATTTTCGTGCTAGGATATTAACCCCAATTGCGCTTGGCACTTGTCGGCCCGCTGCCTCAAGCTGTTTTCCCTTCCCCTTCTCCTTCCTTTTTTTTAAGTGTTTTCCTTAAGCGCCATAATCAGGCGCAGCGAGAAATAGAAAGAACGGCGGAGAGTAAAAGAGAGAGAGAGAATAGAGAACACGCAAATATGCAAA
>JAEIHY010014727.1:0-31485 GCA_018904565.1 Drosophila tsacasi | reverse complement strand
ATTATATCTGCAATTCAATGATAAAATTATTTTTTTTACTAAGGATCTTGAACCAGCGACCTGACCTATTACACAGTTCATTGAGGAGCTGCTGCCTCTGCACCAACATCCTCAGATCCGAGAAGAAATCCGCTTCGTTGCTCACACTCTGGCTAGGATCGAGGTCTGCGATCTGCCGGGCAAGATGGTTGAGATGCATAAGGAGTTGACCCTGCATCACATTAAAAAGGTTGTCAAAGGTGATAAAGAAGGACACCCCGCAGGTGGTGCAGGCCACGTCGAAGAACCAGACCAGAAAATAGAATCTGGGATCCTGTCGCACACCCCAAGGTAGCCAGCCGCCCAGAAGTTGCTCGTGCTGGGCAACCGGAACTCCCTTGCCCTCGTGGCCCAGAAGGAAGAAGGCCACGGGCATCAGACAGAATATCGGGCCACCTATATGGGCATAGACCCGGATAAAGCGATAGCGCTGCCAAAAGTTACGGTACGTCTGATCCATCTGCATGTCCAACTGACTAATCAAGTCGCGGGGACACTCCCGATCCAAGTCATTAACGAACTCCACAATTGCGCGCCGTTTTAGGTAGAGCATCAGTCCGCGGATGGAGAAGTACATGGTGATGCTGAATATGGGAGGGTTCAGATTCAACGGGCTGCCCAGCCAAAAGTGTCCGATGATGTCCCAACCATTGGCGCTAAAGAATACGACGTTGAGGAAAGCCGAAAACCAGAAGCATCCCATGGAAGCGTTTTCCAATCTATTGTTCTCCGGGTTCCTTCGCCATTGAAAGTGCACCATTCTCGACAGATGCTGGAACAACTGTGGTCGCAGAAAGTCCTCCATCCGATAGGGTTTTATAACTTCCGTTGTCGTCATAGTCGTAGCTAACTTACTTGGTTTTCCTTAGTGGCTTCTGCTTCGTCGGAGGATTCCTATATATACTAGAGATGCTATATAATTATGGAAATAATTGTTGAGTCCTTGGCAGCTTGGATTTATAATTGCAGGTTTCCTGATCGCTGCATACGGGCTAACTTCTCATTGGAGAACAAATAAGAATATTTGCATTAATAGATTTGAGGTTGTTATTTTTAAAAAATAAAAGGTCCGTTTTTGAAAAGAAACTTCTTCTTTGTACACGTACTTTGGATACTATTTTTTTACAATATATGAAAAGGAAAACTGTTTTAAAAACTATAGCTTTAAATGTTTATTAAGGTTAGACTATATTAAAAAAAATAATTTAAAAAACTTCTTTTGCAAAGGCGAAGTTTGTAGACCCTTGCAGCTTGCGATTAGATCAGAGGTTGATTTTGAAATCGATTATATCCAAGCCAAGAATTTAATAGATTAATAAGTCTCCATATTGATGCTGATCAAGAATTTATAGGGTTTATTGGGACGGAAACGACTCCTCCTTAGCGTTGCTGGAATTATAATACCCTGCAAGGGTACGAAAAATACAAAGCTTTACTCGTAATATCCTTTGATTTGCAATCAACCAATTGATTTTAATTGCTTCATTAATTGTAGGATTTGCATTCTAAGCCCTGGGAGCATGGCGTAATTGGTTAGAGTCGATTTAATTGCTGGGTCCTTAAGCCTGCTAATTCTACAGGATATTAAGAGATTCCCCTCTAAAAATTATAGGTAAAAGTGATGAGGCCCTCTCTCGAGCCTCCAAGTAGAGCTATGCTCCGTTTTGGTCCAATAAAAATTATAAGTTACTTAATTACTAAATTTTTAAATTAGCTCAATGATTTGTTTGATAATAAAAATTATTCATAAAATATTTTAGATGAAAGTATTATCTAAGTGGTTCTCACTTGAGGCTCTCTTGTTCTCCCACACACAGTCACTCTCTCAAAATCAAGGCCGCCCTCGATGGGTTTTTGTTGTTGTTTTTTGTAAGTGGGTCACAAGCAGCAGCAAACATAAACAAAACGGGGAAAAGACACCGAGAGAGAGAGATACGAAAAGAGAGCGCCCTTTAGGGGAAGGTGTAGTTGTGTGCGTGGCTGAGAGAGGGCATGCGTGTTAAACGAAATTATCTACGCAGAAGTAACGGTACAGTACACACTCGGTAAAATATATAAAAGGAGATTCTAAATTATTTTGAATATAAATAATAAATTAACAAATAAGAGTTTGCCCGTGTTAGTAAAAGTAAGTTGAATATTAAAAATAAAATTAAAAAATATACCTTTAAAACCTTAATATTTGTATTACATTACTATATTAAACATTTTTTCACTGCAGTCCCTTTAAATCCATTATTACAGTGGCTTCACTGTACCTGTATCTGTGACTCCGGCCAGACAATTTTTGGTCGTTAGATACAGATACACAGCTGTGCTCCCTGCGAGTGGTTTGTTTTCGTTGGATAGTCGGGAAAATTCACATTTGTATTTTGGATTTTGTAACCCCGAGCAGCGGCAGGCAGCAGGTTGCTGTCAAATTGGAGAGGAAAACCCTGGAAAATAATCAGGAAAAACAGAAAAGAATCTATTTAAAATACTAAGACCATAATTTAAATGAAAACTCAATAACAAATCAAAGGAAAATATAAACAAAAACACGACGCAAATATTTGATTTTCAACGCTGGAAAACAATTATAAATAGCGAGCTGTCATGTTGTGTTAACAATCAAAATATCAACAAAATTAGTTCCCTACTAATCTTGTATTAACGTGAATACAGAAAAGCATAACTTACAGAGTGAGAAAAACAACGTAAGAAGGCACAAAATCATAAGAAAAAGTATAAAAAAGAGTGAAAATTAATTAAACACAAATATCCATTTTAAAAATATAAGACAGCACAAGTCAAGCTCTCAATACTTTCTAATATAAATAAATGTAAAGTTAATCGTTGAAAAAACAAGTCAAAATTGTAAAAATAACTTGTTGAACCAAACACAAGTTATAAATAAATAATTCCCAGAAAAACAACCCAGACGACGGATAGACACTTTTCCGACTCCTCTCATTAAATGCCAGTTTTTTAATTGAGTTGCTGCATGGGTAACAATCTGACAACGAGTGGAAAACCGAGTCAGCGCCGGGAGAGGAAGTTCTTTGAGAGGCTGAGCTGCAGCTACGCTCAGGTGAGTTATCCCGGGAAAATTCAAGGGAAATGCACTGCGGCAGTGGTGAAAAACTGCAGCTGGCCAACCTTGGCAACGAAGCTTACACCTGCCGGGGGAGGAAACAGGTGGTCAGCGGGTCGTTGAACTGTTAAGGGGTAGGATCTGGACCGCAGGTGAAAAGCGTCACCATGGTTTCACATACCTCTCAAGCTATCTTCCTTTCCAAAATGTCAAATAATTTATACATTTTCTTTCCCGCAGAATCACGATAAAATGGACATGCAGATGCATCCCTTGCTAGCTTTGGCCCGCTCCTTGGCTCCGATTCCGACGATGCCGTCTCCAGTGACACCAGAAAAGCCAGATGCGGATAGGAAATCGCCGCGGGCGCCCATCGAGCTGTTGCCCAACGAGATGTGGCTCGAGATCATGTCCTATCTCTCCTACAACGATCTGCAGCAGCTCCAGATGGTGTCGTGGCATTGCCGAGAACTGGTTAACCGGCGCCGCTTCATGGATAAGGGCAAGGTGGTTGTGACGCAGCACAACCTGGAGGCGCTTCACAAGCACGTGAAGGGCGGGCACTCCTACCTGAGCTTCGAACGGCTTGAATTGCGGAACTTGCGCCAATGCCGCCAACTGGAGAACTTTCTCAAGCTGGTGGGTGCCGAGGTGAGGCACCTCCAGATTCGACATGCACCCGTTTTCCGAAACCTGGACGGCAGGTTGCCAAATCTGAGGGTGCTAACAATTGCCACGACCAGCGCCATGGATGAACAGGAGGTGCAAGCCATGGACGGTCTGAATATGAAGCAGTTTACCCATCTGGTGGGCCTCGAGTGCGACGGAGTGAGCCTGGACTCGTCTCTGAAGCTGCTGATGCTGCTCCAGATGCGTCGGGCGGAGAACAAGGTTCACCTGCGGAGCCTGCAGTTCGAGTATCGCCGAAACAACGAGACAGCCCTGCTGGATGTGCTCCGGGATCATTCGGACACACTGCAATCCGTGGATATCTTCTTTAGCTGCTCACCCGGCATTGAGACGCGAGAGTGGTGCCAGGCCTTCGAGTCGATGGATAATCTGCGCACCCTGAAGCTCTCCGGAAACTGTCACCTGATGCTCCTCGATGCCATCATTAAGGCTGTGCCGGAATCAGCCCCGCTGCGTCAGCTAGACCTCACCGGAATGCTGTCCCTGACCAACGAACTGCTCATCTACATAGCCGGCAAGTGGCAGCACACTCTGAAGGTGCTGGATCTCATGTTCTGCGTCCAGCTCAACTCCAGCTGTATCGAGGCTTTGCATCAGCTGAGTGGCCAGCTGCAGGTCCTGACCATGGCCTACTGCCGGGAGCTGACGGGCGTGGGCTTGGTCCAAGGTTTGACGCAGAACATGAACTATGCATTGCAGGAGCTGCATCTGGAGGAGGTGTGCTTCATCGACGAGAGCTCCATGTGCGATTTGCTGGAGCGTCTGCCCAACCTGCAGCGTCTCAGCTTGGATAACTGCAGGCAGGCGGTGACGGATGTTACCATGTCCGCCATTTGCAGGTGAGGAATACTGCCAAATCTTTAAATATAATATGAATCTAAATCAGTGATTACTCTCTATGTCAGGTATCAAACGCGGCTCAGGAACCTCAACATCGATTACTGCGTGAAGATCACGGATCAGGGACTGATGGGATTTGGCGCTGTTCCTTATCCAATCAGTCGGCTTAAGGGATTGCGGGAGTTGAACCTTCGGGGCTGTCGCAATCTCACAGATCGCTCCTTGAAGCACGCTTTGAAGCTTCCCGAGCTTCGTGCCCTCTCCCTGGGCTACTGCTCACGATTCCAGCCGGCGGGCTTCGAGGCCATCACCCATAATTGCCCATCGCTGGAGGCCCTATGCGTGTCCAGCTGCACGGCCGTGGACGATGAGACGGTGCGTAATATCGTGGTGAATCTGAAGCGTTTGAGGATCCTCAACTTGAGCAACTGCTCCAAGGTGACGCTGCAGTCGATCCACCACATTCTGCTCCATGGTCACAACATGATCGAGCTGATTGCCTGCTCCATCGATGGGTTGGACTCGGAGCAGGCTGAGAAGATACTGGAGCGTCAGCGGCCCCAAATGAAGCAGGTGCTGCTATAGCAGGAGAGGTACATTCACTGACGGACTGGGATCAAACTCCGCCACAACAACTGGGGGAGTTGGGATGACGACGACCAGTTCGATGACGATGACGTCGAGTCCGAGATTATCGATATTGAGGTTTAGGCATCCAACCTGTGCAATATGAGACAGCTTAGCTAAGTCCATTGTATTTCGGGTCTATCCCTTTTCCGATAACTGACTAATTCGAAACCCAGTAAACTGTGAGAAAACTCTTGAGGTGAAAGCTTAGATTTACGTTTTAACCTTTACCCTTTGACCGCTACTCTAAGATCCGTAAAGGACAGAAGCCAAATTTGACAGTACAAGTACAAGTAAAGTGTACATCCCACCCGAAATCTAAAGCATTTTTCAAAGAGCACAACTCTGAGGCTATTTTATACTCGATCCACTAAGCATATAAACACTTTGACTAAGACTTCTGATTTAAGCTTTAACGAATTAATACCAACAGGCCAAAACATGAGCTTAAACTCTAGACTTACAGTTTTAAGGAACATAAAAATCAGACCCCAAGCAGCAGTTTTGTCAGCGATGCCACAGAAATCGCTGGGAATTTAAGATCTATCAAAATAGCGTCAGAAAGTATGCAACGTAGGCCCACTTTATGACGCCTTTTCTGTGGATTTTAAATCCCTAGCGAACTTGCACATTTGTTTCGGGGCTGACGAACGAACTTCAGAAAGAATATATGTCTACAAATATTTCTTTGAGTGTTGTGCAATAAATACATTAATCCAGAGTGTCTAACTTTCAGAAGGATCCAGAAAAACGAAGAAGTGATTGCAAGAAAATGGAGGTTTCGAGTTTTGCGAAAAGAAAGAGGCTGGTAGTTTAAGTCGATGTTAAAATAATATATAACAAGCCATAATCAGATATATATTTTAATCCTTAGAGGTAAGAATACATTTTGAGAAAAGTTTTAAATGTGAAATCATATGATATCGGCGCGTGGATAGGAAGCCCAATCTTCCGGATAAGAACCTTTGGAATGATATATTCTTTTGAAGAACTTTATTTTAATATTCAAAATTTGAGGAACATTTACTAAATGTTGAATGTGTTATAAGCTAATCGAAAAAATACTAAAACAATATTGCAATTCCCTGAAAGGGGAAGTATTTATAGGATACTTATATGTGTGTCTGCTAAAAAGATATTCTGCTTCTTTTGAAGAAACCTAAATAAACGCAATACATATATTTGATGGTATAAAATAAGTTAATTGCGTTTTGATTTTATGCAAATTAAATTGCAATTTAATGGCTGTAATTTAATGTAATGTATGTTGTGCTTGAGGATTTAATCTTTTAACTCTGCTGACCTATCCGCCTCTTCATTTCCTTGGAGCTGCAACCCTTGAGCTTTCATCCATGACCCCGTGGCGTTGATTGATGGGCTTTTCCTCGGATTTTCCCGCCCGACAAAAGCTTCGAAGCTGCACGGCAAAAGCTTGACAACCGTAACAAACTCCACCGGGACCGCACGCCCTTTGACATCCCTCTTAAGGGGCGTGAGTGTGTGTGTCTTCGGGTCGGGTTATGGCCGATAACCAGATAACCCCTCATCCTTGTCACTTAGCATAGTGCTAAACGGAACGAAACAAATGAATGAAAATATGAATATTATGTGGCCATAGAGAATGTCACTCGTCGACAGCGTGGGACATGCGACAACTAGCCAGTGCCTTGACTATGGAGACCCGAGACCCGATACCCGGGAACCGAGCCCCGAGAACCGTCGAACCGCAAACAGAGGCACTCGCGAAACGCATTCGGCCAAGTTAGTAGTAGCTCTTGCCTGTTGTTTTTGTTGGCACCCAGTGGCTAATGTCCCGAGGCAACTGTGCTGCTCCATAGCCACTATGAGATATTGTTGCCAAAATACACACACGACAGCGTAAATAAGACGGCAGGAAAGGTGCGCGTGGGTTTCGACAGAAAGGTAAATAGGTTTTCTAACAGAAGCTAGAAAAAGTTAATGGCCCTTATACTATTTTAATATTTTAAAATTAAATAAATATATAAACTTGACAAGGAATACAATTACATTTAAAATTGATAAATATATTTCTTTGGAGTACATGCTTTTAAATAAAATATTTCGTTAATATATTTGTTCTACAAATTCCATAAATAAATTAGCTGTTATTTAATTTTGGTTGCCTTTATTAATGGCTACAAAGAATGCTAATTACTTGGCTTGTACTCATTTGAATTTAATTATATTATAATAATAAGGCCCCCAATAACATTTCACGCATACGTAATGTTGTCTTTGCCAAAGTATTTTATTCAAACTTCTCTTCAAATTGTTTCACGTTTCGGCATTTAATCAAAACTAGTTTGCACTTGCTACAAAAAAAATATACATAATTAAAGCTTGTTTTGTTAATTAAATTTAAGTAGTTTCAACATCTGCGTTGTATCCAAAATTCGGTTGTCACTACTTCAAATCAAGATACACATTTGCCGCTGCACGTTCGCCGCATTACAGCCGTGTCGCGTACCTTCTGACAGCACACTCTCATGTGAGGGGAAAACGCGACGCTTCGTCGCTGGCTTTCATTTCAGATACAAATCTGAATGAACTGTCGCCGCGGCTTATCAGATAAGTTCGGAGCGCGCTGGAGTGCGGTTGCAGTTGCTCATTGCTCGATAGTCGCGGGATATAGCTTCGATAGCTTCGATTTGGATTGAGACAGAGAGTCGCGCCCCCCGGAATCGGCGGTGCCGGGTAATTTGGTGCGTTTGCGTGCCAGTCGGGGAATACGGTGTCCGGAGTCGAGAATCGCAAATCGCGAATCGAGAACCGAGAACCGAGGAATCGAATCGAGACCCAAGAGTCGAGAAATCTCAACGGGCCTCTACCTCCTCCGCCTCCTCTGCGCCCCGGTTGTCTCCAATAAATTATTATAATTAGCATAGTTGAGGGGACACACAGCAGCCGAGTTAGGCGACACTGGAATTTAGCGCTGTTAGTGGAAATTTTGTGAAAACAAAAGGGGAAAAATCCCAAAAGTCCCCCGCCGTCGACATGCCCTTCTCCGAGCCAGGAGGCAATGTCAGCCAGATCCTGGGACCAACGCGAGATCCCCTAGGAATCGTGGTGCCCGTGACCGTGGTTTACTCGCTCATCTTCGTCAGCGGCGTGGTGGGCAACATCAGTACCTGCATTGTGATCAAGAAGAACCGCTCGATGCACACGGCCACCAACTACTATCTCTTCTCGCTGGCCATCTCCGACTTCCTGCTCCTGCTCTCTGGCGTGCCCCAGGAGGTGGCCTTCATCTGGTCCAAATACCCGTACCTCTTCGGCGAGTACGTCTGCATTGGCAGGGGCCTGCTGGCCGAGACTGCGGCCAATGCCACAGTACTCACCATCACCGCCTTCACCGTGGAGCGGTATATAGCCATTTGCCATCCGTTTTTGGGCCAGGCCATGAGCAAACTCAGTCGAGCCACTAGGATTATTGTACTGATCTGGTTGCTGGCCATAATTACGGCCATTCCGCAGGCCGCCCAGTTTGGAATTTTCGCCGATGACGGTGTGGTCAAGTGCGGCATAGTCCGCATCATAGTGAAACACTCGTTCCAGCTGTCCACATTTATATTCTTCCTGGCCCCGATGTCCATTATCCTGGTGCTTTACCTCCTGATTGGCCTGCACCTGTACCGCTCCAGCCGTATCGAAGCTCCCGCCTCGGTTTCCCGCCGCCAGCAGCTGAAGAGCGTGCCCAGCGAGACGATCCTGTACCGCTATGCGGGCTCCAGCAATGCCATGAATCTCAACGGATCCGGAGCCGGAGCTGGAGCAGCAGCGGTGGGGGGTTCGGGGGCGCAGCTCA
Organism: Drosophila tsacasi; assembly: GCA_018904565.1. NCBI lineage: Eukaryota > Metazoa > Arthropoda > Insecta > Diptera > Drosophilidae > Drosophila > Drosophila tsacasi. Next base: position 22,390 of record JAEIHY010014727.1, on the reverse strand, counting down.
GCTCTGTGAGGGGTCGCCTCAATCACTATGGGACCCGGCGGGTGCTCAGGATGCTCGGTAATTATATAGCTAAGCTTTGGTAATTTGGCAAGTACACTGGGAGAAATTGGGGATTAATAGGGGAAATTAAAGAAAATAAAACTACTTTATAGCGAAAGATTCTCGGTCTTTTTTTTATAAAATTAATAGTAGAATAATAGTAACTTAGAATGCTTTTAATGTCTAATTTTTTGTTAGTTTTATTAGATTAAACTTTTTTTATTCGATGTAATTTTATAATGAATGTGTTCAAAATTGTAGCAAAGAAAAAGTGTTTTCGTTAGCCATTAGTTAATTTAAATCAAGATTTGTATACAAATGTATCTACCTTTCAAAGAATCTACCATTTTTTGTTTCCAAAAGATTTGGCGATGAAATATATTCTTCAGAATCATTAGTTGAGCATTATTAGTAGTTTGTTATGCTCGTTTGTATTATAGGCAAGCCATGAATATAAGAAGCAATCCGTAAATAATCTTAAAAAGACTAAATTCAATAATAAACATAGACAAAGAAAGTCTAGTCTTATCCTATAAACACATATAGAATTATATAAATTTGTTTAATTAAAATAATTAATCAAGGACCCCTTTAGTATCCAAGTGTACTCCAACTGTTTGGCCATATGCCTCTAAGCACACTAATCAACCCGTCTGCGTCCAATTTATTGCGTTTGTCATTTCGGCATTTGCCATTTATGATGACAATTGCGATTACCGAAAAATATAATCGGTGACTCTTTATCTCTGTGCTCTCGCTGCGTCTGGCCGAATCCGAATTGAACCCAAACACCATCTACATCATCACATCCTCTTCCAGTCGCCGTGGTGGTGTGCTTCTTCCTTTGCTGGGCCCCCTTCCACGCCCAGCGACTGATTGCCATTTACGCCCCAGAGCGTGGAGCCGGGCTGAGGGACCAGCACGAGTTCGTCTACACGGTAATGACCTACATCTCCGGAGTGCTCTATTACCTGTCCACCTGCATCAATCCGCTGCTCTACAACTTGATGAGCAACAAGTTCCGAGAGGCCTTTAAGGTGAGATAAAGAGTTTAATTTATTAATCATAGATAATAGTGTGATTTTACTGAACTAAAATCATGTTTAATAAGCTTAAATACTTCGGTATCTTTAGAGAATTTCCTAACATAATTTAAATTATTTTGTATACAAATTACTCACCATTATCCTTTTCCAGGCCGTGCTCTTTGGCAAGAAGGTCTCCAAGGGATCACTCAACTCCCGGAACAACATCGAGTCGCGGCGCCTGCGCCGAGCCCTAACCAATTCCAGTCAGACGCAGCGCGTCTCCATTGACTCAGCGGAGCAACCAAAGCAGACTCTAGTGCAGGCAAGGCATCCTCTTATGCCAGGGGAGATCCCATAATAAATATCGCTTTCGATCCCCGCCAGAACCCTCTGAACGATCGCCTGGCGCTGGCCAAGCCGCAGGTCGCCTCGCAGTATGCGATGATCAGCGCCCAGAACAACTGAACAACGAACTTCGTGATGCTAATTCCAGGCCGGATTCTTACCAAAGTGTTTAGTATAAGACGCTGTCGCGTTCACCTGCCGGGCAATTAGAGGTTAATCGCGACCTCTCTCTCTCTCTCTCCTTAACTTTAAGTTTTCATTCATGCAGCATCGGAAAACGAACCTGAATCGGGCGAATATATGTATTTATATGTGTATAAGCCCGAACTAGTCTTTCAAGTATTCAGAATTAGTTAGTGTAAGAATAGTCTCGGCTGCAAGTCTCCGTTAGTTAATCGCTGGGGGGACGTACTCTTAAATATGTAAGAAGCCAGAGGAGGTTTTAAAAGCTTTCTGTAAATTTTCCAAATGATACAATATAAATTAATCACTTAGTGAAACGCCCACCTTCTAGTAATATAAATCTTTATTAAAAACAAACAAACAAAGGAACAACTTAAATATTCGAGACATAAAAAGTACATTCTCCTCAATGCAAGCCGTTGAAATATTATTATTAATTTAGAAAAGGTTAAAATAATTAAACCTTTTGAACAAAACGATTCCAAAAATGCTTATCCTATATTAAATAATAACTACATAATATATGGATACTATACAAAAATTTAAGCACACTTAAGATAAGAAACGAGCATTAAGCGTTTATAAACAACTTGATTCAGTAACCAACTCAATTCTAATGACGGACCAAGTTCGCTTACTTACCAGATATTTTGTGTGTATATTGTGTATATGTCCTAGGGATGCCCGCATGGATTACTTTGATGTGTTGCAAATTATTCCAAAATAAAGCTTAGCATATTCCGCGTCCCCGCTTACGCTCCTCAGTCTCTTGTCCTTCCTAAGGATTCTCGAAATTCTATTTTGGCCATAAAATAAATTTGGGGTTTATCGATTCCGTCGTCTGCCGCTCGCTGACTACAAATGAAATTCTAATGAGCTGGGCTGGCTCTCTGGCTTTCAAGGTCATGCAAATGCAGGACCAACGTGGCGCATTAGTAATCCTGCAAATTGTTATGAAAATGCAATCAGCCAAATGGAAGCGGAGGCCACCGAACCAAAGGCCAAAAGGAGTTCCCCCAGAGTTCCTTAAGGCGAAGAAAAAGATGGAAAGTTCTGTTAAATTGCACGGAGGGATCCAGAATTAATACGGCGCAAATGCGTCAAAGTCCAAAGTCCAAAGCGCAGTGGGCCATAAAGGAGCAAACAGCAAACGGGCCAAAACAACGAAGTCGGATGATGGCTAAAAACAAAAGCGATTTGTTCTGCCAACGTCACGTATAGCTGGGGGCCAAAAAGGGAATTCACTCAGAGCCAACAAGCTAAAGCCACGCGTTCGCACGCCCGCAAAATGACGTAGAAATTATGAAGTTTGTGATTTACGAGCAAATCAGCGGGGAAAGGCTCTGTGAAAAAAGGCAAGCAGAAAAAAGGTAAGCTTTTGGACAGCTCGAATGTCAGGGTACCAAGTTGCTATCATTACAAAATTGAGTTTCTAGTTTTTAGTTTAAACATTGCAGGGTTTAAATCATTTTAAAAGATGCCAAAAAGTATGCCATGTTTTTTGGATTTATCTTAGAAAAGAGCTGCTAAAACGTTTTCGTATCATGATTTTAAGGATCACTTGAGGTGTCTTTGAATCTCTATATAATTGATCCATAAATATTTAAAGCTTTAAAATATTTATTTTTTATGTATAAGGAAACATTTTTTTAATATTTTTGGAAGCTATAATTTTCAGGTATTTTAGTGGTTAGATTAGAATTTTCCCAAGCCTTCATATGTAACCATTGCTATCAGACTTTCACATTGAATGTGCACTTCAGTAAGTTGCGCTAAAAAGTGTTGAGAATTCTAAGGTCACCTAAACTAAAACGCCTCCTAGTATACCTTTCACTTCAATTCTACTTTAAATTGTTATCCTTACTCCTAAAGTTTAAATACATTCATAGTTTTATTCTCCGCAATACCCTATATACCCTTCAATACCCATAAATAACAGGGTATTCAAGCAAAAGTAAAGCCAAACAAAATTTCTAACGGCATTTAACACGCCACAAGTTTAGACAAACACAAACGCAAGCCCACGGATTCACTGACACACACGAACACCTACAGCCACACACACACATACTTTCCTACGCACAAGTAAGGAAGCCGCAAAACGAACAGACAGACAGACATGCAGGCATAAGGAGGCAGAGAGAGCGACAAGGACGGCACAAACACTACCACCCACCAGCACGGCTGAGTGAGGCAAGCTGCCAACAGGTGTCGCCCGACGGCAGTGTGCGAAATTAATCAAAAACATCGCTAGAGTGGACCTTGTTTATGGCGTCTGCTCCGCTCCGAATTGATTACTGGCGTCTGGGCTTTGCTTTTGCTTTTGTTTTGCGGTTTTCGCTCTGCTTTGTGGGCTTGATTTACCTAATTCGCTCCTCACGTCTCGTGAGTCACGTGCTAAACTTAACTCAAGACGCGCAAACTTGCCTGGGCGACAAAAAAAATATAAATAAAAGTACGTATACGCAGAGCTGCCGTCACTTGCAAGTTTTGAAGAATTTATAAGCTGGAGAACAAACTTTTAAAGATATTTTTTACTTGTTGCCTATAGTAGAAATAAGAACATTCATAAAAAATAAATTATGTAGGTTTTAGATTCAGATTTTTATTACGAAGTTTTTGTTATAATGTTATAGATACTTTCTTTATTTATTATTACTTTATTATCAACAAGAAATTAAGCAAACTTTAAGAAATTAAGCAAACTTCACACTCAGCCTTTTGAATAGTATTTATTTCATAATTTGTACACTTTTTATAAACCTAAATTTTGTTCAATCCGAGTAACTTTTTAAAAACACAAATTCAATCACTATAGCCCTGACTTTTGTCTGTCGTACTAGTTCTGACCAGGTAATTCTGAACTCAGTCTAAAAGTACGATTCGTCGGGAAAGCATCGCTTAACAATAGAAAACAGCAAAAAAAAAAAATTGTTTTGAAAAAAATCGCGGAAAAATTAACTCAAGGTGAAGTGTGAAAGTTAAATATTTTATAAAAAAGAATAATCCAAATTCGATTTCCATTTTCAATCTTTGTAGTGTTTTTTTCAAGTTTTCCGTTTGGCTCTACAAAAACCTAAGCGAGAGGATGTCGAACGTGATTAAGAGAGTGATCCCGATGCTGGACCGCATCCTGATCAAGCGCTTCGAGGTGAAGACCACCACTGCCGGCGGCATCCTGCTCCCGGAGGAGTCGGTGCCCAAGGAGATGCAGGGCGTTGTGGTGGCCGTCGGACCGGGTGCTCGCAATCCGGCCGGTGCTGGCCATCTGGCCGTCGCCGTCAAGGAGGGCGACCGTGTGCTACTGCCCAAGTACGGTGGCACCAAGGTGGACATGGACGACAAGAGCGAGTATTTGCTTTTCCGCGAGGGCGACATCCTGGCCAAGCTGGAGTAAGGATGAACGTGGCAAGAGAATTTCACCACATACACTTGCCACACTTTTAGACCACACTTAAAGCAGGACCCCATTATACACACACACATACACACGCGTTCAATATTAACGATTACATGATTAACCTTGCTGCATCATGGAGCCACAGAAGACTTCTGTATTTACTCCCATTGCGTTCGAAACTAAATGATTATACTTACGTAACAAATGAAATGTTTGTTTGGTAGCTAATTAGGACACTACCAAGCCACGAATATGCACACGCACACAACCAGAATGTATCGTAGTAACACCATACACACATAGAGGCAACAAACACACCTGAATTACTACAGCCACGCGACAAAAATCACACACAGTTTACGATTTATTGTAAGGACAGCCAATATTAAAAGAAGGGAATTGAAATTCAATGTTTTCTTTGGGTTCTCTATTTCAACGTGGATGTTTTTTGGGTAATTGTTTCGTCAAGTGTTTCATATTTTTGGTTTGGTCGGGAATTTTTGTTTTGAGATAGAGATGACATTAAAATATTAATAAAGAACGTGGGTCATCGGATAATTTGATTAGAGGTTTTCTAGAAAGATTCGTGTATTAAGTTTCTAACGTAAAAAAAAACATGATTTACTATTAAATTATAGAGATACATTAATGATAACATCGAATGTACTTTCGCAGTGGCGTTAGTGTTGGAAGACTAATGAATTCAAATTATAACCCTAACTGTAGAAATAATACACATCGAATGTTACTAATTAGAAATACTTGAATGCTTTTTAGTTTACACAGCTGGCTCTGCGCTTTCTGTCAGATTTCATTGATTAGTTCTTTTATAAAAATAAAGGTCCTTTGACAGTCTTATTTTCTTCGTTTCAATGTGGTTGATTTTTAATTAATGAAATTAAATTAAATAATAAATTATTAGAATATTATTTTTGCTGTCTGTTAAACTACTGCAAGGTTAACCAACAAGCTTCAAAAATGTCCAAAATGTGTATTGTTTTCTATGTAATTTATTAATTTCTTTAATTATTTAACAATCAAAACAAAACTGAGCCTGAAACTCGTTCTCTTCTAGTCAATTATTATTATTATATTAATATTATATTATTATATATAGTAATAATATTATTAATAATAATACAAACAAATAAATGATACAAAGCACAGAAATATTTTCACTTTAACTGATACTATAAATGTTTTAAACAACACAGCTTTTTTTCAACGGTAATTAAAAGTTAAGTCCTACGTTGGCCACAAAATGAACTTCGTTTGCGTGGGGGGCCAACAACTGCATTGACTTTATAGCTTGGCTTTTACCTTTGGCACAGAGGTGTGGTCAAGGGGGACTGTGTTTAGCCTATGAATTCTCTAAATAAGTAATATAATACTTTAAATACGAACATTAACTTTTTATTAATAATGCTTAGTGGTTAATGTTTAATATTTATTTAGTATTAATGTGCTTAGTTCTTAATTGAATTCTTTTAAGCCCTCTGCTTTCTATTGTTTAAATTGTATCTAAAATTAAATAATTTAATACAACTTAAAAAGTTCTTGAAGTAAATATTCTTTCATGTCTAAATGTAACCCCTTGACGCCGCCCCTGTCACCAAGTACACCCTGCCATGCCGCCCACAGTGCCACCCCCCGTTCCCACCCATTGGGGTTAGCCCCTTTGACCCCCCCTTAACCCTTGCCGAAGGCAGCCTGTTGCGTGGGCGCCTCCATCTCACCGCTCATTGGTTCATTGGGCGCGCTTCGGCTGCGCTCGTGTTTCTTCGGCTTGGAGGTTCCGCAATCGGCAACTTCCGTTCGTATGGCTCCGTCCCGTTATCTGTGTTCTCCGGACGTAGAGTGCCTGTGCCTCCTGCATGCTATAAAAGCCGCTGACCGACCAAAGTTTGCTGGCAATCCGCAGCGAAGAGCACCTGACTCCGATCAACAAGTGGCAGCTCACCTCAGCTCTCAGCTTTTGGCTCTAGTTCCCAGGCTCCAGGCTCAGTGTTCAGTTTGCAGCGTGAAAAGTTTTGCTAAAAGTTGCCAAAAGTGCTTGCAGCTGGAATAAATTATAATTGACATCGGACAATTTAAGTGCAGAGTGTGCTATTAAAAAAAAACTAAATTCCATTAAAAAATGTGGTACTCCAAGTGCAGTTGGACTTTGCTGGTGTTGGTGGCGCTCTTTGCCTTGGTGACAGGTAATAATAATTAACATAAAACTTCACTTAAGATTATAAATTATATAGCTGAATGGTATACATCATTTTGGGTTTGGTGGAAAGTTAATTTCTATCTTATTTAACAGAGAATCTTAGATTAAAAGTATCTAAAATAAATTTATAAAAATTGTTTATCCAGTCAGGACGAAAGGGCTGTTTTGGGCTTAATTAGCTGAGTCTTCTTTTTTTTTTGTCTCTTTACTAGGACAATTTAGAATTTTTCAATCTATTTAAGAGATAAAGTCGATTTTTTTAATATTTCTTTAGGTTTTAAAAGTAACAATGGTGTATCTGCTATAAAGTCCATTACAGTTGGCAATATATTAACTTTTAGCATTTGTTTTTATAATATTAAATAAAAGGGCTTTCAATTTTCAATATTATTAAATGTATGTACATTCCTCTAAAATTTACTCTAAACAAATAATATCCATAAAAAAAGTTGATCAATTCCTATACACAGATACGATACACAGAGAGACTTATGATTTAATGAGAGAATAAAAAATCAAAATTTTAATTATTATGAAATATTTCTTCGTTTTTTGAATTTATATAGTCTACACTATTTGAGTTACAAAGGTATTAAATTATTTATATTCCTTAAAATTCTACTTTTTCTACTCTTCAAAAGTATAAATCACTCTGTGTGAAAATAAAGCTCTTAAACATTAATTAAATAAATAAAATCTGACTCAATTGCTATTTTTTACCTTATTTATATGGTTAGTAATAATTATTATTTAATGACAAAGTTTAAACTTAGTAAAAAGCCTAAATTTTTAAATAAATACTAACCGCATATTTAGTTACACCCAATGAAAGTTTCAAGTTAATTAAACCATGTTTCAGACCCCGAAAAAAATCTTTTTTCAAAATTTCATTAGGGTCTTCAATTAATTAAACAAATATGAATCAATTTATTGTACCTAATTATTTATGATCCGCTTTCAAGGCATATTTTTGGGGCTTAGGCTAGTGATGAAATTAAATATTCAGCTGAGTCACAGTTCCAAATACCAACTGGTGGTGGCCTATCTGGACCTGGGTCATAAAAATACCAAACTACCAACTGATTAACACATATTACCAATATCATGGTTTAACCGGGAAAACTCCAGCTCGTAGCTCCTAGTTACCCCATTTAACCCCCCTTCCTTTTGGCGGCTCTAATCCGCTTTATCATCCTGAGTTTTATGCACATTTTCCTGTTGATACGCCTTTGTTTGCTCGTTGGTTTTGGCGGTTTCCCTTTTCGGGGTTTTTTCTACGTATTTTTACCTTACTCACCTGTGAATGCAGGCTAACAGGTGGATCGGGGCTGGGGTTATGGGGAGTTAGATCGCCCTTCGGACCATCAACAAACCCCTCCCGGCACAACTGCTTTCGACGCTTTCAATTGCTATCGTAAATTAATCCCAACTGCGTGCCAAATAACAGGCACACGGAGAGAAAAAGTAGCATATATTTATTTTGATCTTGATAAGGGAAAGGATATTATCATTATTACTGGAATTGATTTGGAAAGCAACAAATGAAAGCACTTTATTCTATTTAATAAAATATTCACACCATCAAGCAGTGTAAATTAAAAAACTTGGTTTATAATGTTCAATATCATTCCAAGTGGCGATAAAATCATGATATTCTCCAGTGATTTTCACTGTGCATTCATTGCAAAGCGTAGAACCCGTGACATGGCCCATAGAGAAACCCACCGAGACGTGGAAAGAACGTCAGCGAGAACGTGGAAATAAACCTCGTGCCGAACGTGTGAAAATATCAAGCCGTGCCGCCTGCAAGCATTGCAGTTGTGGGTGGCATGCCCGTCATTCTAGGCCAAGTTAGCTCCCTTCCCTTTTGTATTCCATTTAGTCGTGTTTTTCTTTTTTATGGGATGCGGAAAAGAGAGATAAACCGAAATGGTCAAAAGAGCCGACATTTGGATAGGAAAACTTCCACAAATTGTGTAGATTGGGTTAGGTTCAGGTTCAGCAATCTGAGCAGATATTGCTTATATAGATTATAAATTTCAGAAATGGAAATAATAAGCATTTCCTGTGATATACAAAATATAGAATTTATTTTTCAGAAATCTGTGTGAAAATAATTATTTAAAAAAATATTAATTTCAGAAATGTGAGCAAGGGAAAATATATTTTTTCGATATAAGATATAAAGAATATAACGTAAAGAACATTATAATTATTAAAAAAAAAAGATGCTAAGGAGAGAAAGAAGGGAGTCTTAAATATTTTAATTTAAACTTTAGATAATCTTACATATTTAAAGAAATACCAAAAACCCATCTGATGATTTACTTCCGTTTGAAATCCAAGAAAATTAGCTCATAATTAATGTATTTAAATTTCAAGCAAGTTTGCATTTTATTAATTATTTAAATGACAGATAGTATTCGTAAAAATAACTACCATTTCTTTAGCTTATAATCATTTTAAATTTCAAAAGATTGTCTAAAAATAAACCCTATTAGTTTAATTAATAACCTTTGCCTTTGAGAACTCTTCCACAAAGTACCTGCTTAATGTCCACTGAAATTAGTTATTACTCACTATTAAATTAGCAATGATTGCGCTAAGTGGGGCACTAAACAATAACCAAAACACCGAATGACACATTTAGTGATTATTTTGGCAATTGTCTGTGCTGAGTGGGGGAATCCCCGAAAACGGAAACCGAAACGGAAACCACCTAAACAAAAGTCAGAGATAGCAGCTGTCAGATACTGAGATACTCAGATACTGACCCCTCACAGGTAGAATGGCCCATTAAATGGAGTTTCCAGACAAATTGCGTCGCACAACGAGAGGTGGGGCCATTAAAAAAGGCATTACTCGCATTATTCGCATTACTCCGAAGTGGCCAGTGACTCCAGCGCTGGCCAAGATCAAGGATGTGGCCATTAAACTGCAATGTTCAACTTAATTAGGCATCGCTGTCGAAGGATTCCCTGGAAGGCCGTTAAGCAAGGACTTTGCTTAATGACAGCCCTTCGGAAAACGGGGAAACGCTATCTCTGATGGCCATGCCCGCCATGCCTGTCAACATGTATGGGCTTCAGTCGCCGCCCGGCTGCCCGGCAACAATTAATCCACGGTTTAAGTAATTGACAAATGATTACGGGTTTGATATATGGCCAGCGGGCTAGCAACAGCCGACGCTGGAGTGAGGTGAGTCGAACGTCTGGCCTGGATATAAGAGATAGTTATTTATATTTATCTAAGCTTATGCAAACGCCACCCACTCCTCCGGCCTGGCTCTTTGCCATCTGCGTCATGGAACTTGTTGCTATTCACTTGCCATAACTCCTGCTCTTTGTCGCAGATCTGCCCTCGGCTGACATTTCGCATCCGTTTCCAAGCGTCCTGTCCCAGCTGAGTTCTCGTCCTCGTCCTGATGATGCGTTGCCGTCCATTTGTGTGATTAGTTCTGGGCCGCCACCTCCTTACACCTTTTCTGTCCTTCTTCTTATTTTTGACACACAATGCATGGAGTGGCATCAAGGACGTTGTGTAAGCTGTGTGTTATGCACAGCCACAGGTTGGTCCTGCCCCTGCACTGTGAAAAATAGCTGCTGTAAGTTGTTCCTAGTAGAAGGGGGCCATAAATTGGGTAACATCCTTTCGCTCAGTATCATGCACGCACTGGGAAGCTGGTGAGGAGCCTGGATCCTTCTTCTCCCGCACCTTCCACTGCCGAGTGCATTACTCAACCCACTCCGACTTGGCGTATGAGTTCCATAATGGCCGCATTTATCATGGCTCGCGACATTAGCAGCCCGAGCACACAATAAACATCCGGGTTTTGTGTGGCATCAGCCAGAGTAACATTGCAGGAAACCTATGAAGAAAGTCACAGGAAACTGTCTTACCTTGGAAGGGAGAAAAACTTTAAAGCCTTTTGGCCTAGACACCCCACAGGGGGGCTTGAAGCTACGGGGCTCATTTGCTGGTGGAATTTACACTGGCAGCTGATGATGATTTATTCTAAATTGCAAAAAAATGTTCTGCCTACTTGCAGGTTCCTGCCTGGAATACGGACATTCATGTTGGGGAGGTAAGTGTCCGCCTGTTAAGCCCTAATAGGACTAGTTTATCGTATTTGTATGTGTACTTTGTATTTTTTACAGCACATGGCAAGAGATCTGGGGGCAAGGCAATGGAGGATGCTAAACAGGTACGCGGTGAAGAAAGGTTCATACCTCATTCTTAATACAGAACAGGAATATCCTTCAAATGCCTTAATTAAATCAGGTTAAATTCTTTTATATTTTATCTTTACTTTAACCTTCTTTTCTCCAGCGGCCTGGACCCAACACCTTTGCCCTTGATGGCCTGGCCGAGCAGCTGTACACTAACAACCAGAACAATCAGAATCCGGAGGACAATGATGATGACAACACCAACAACGGACCCCTTGCAGCAGCTCCTCCAGCTTCTGCACTGCAAACTCGTAGGGCAGTGGAGGAACGCAACCGGATTGGCAACGGCAATGGCCTGAAGTGGACTCAGCTGCTCCGACAGCATCGCTACCAACTAAGGCAGTTGCAGCAGCAACAGGAGCAACAGCAGCTGGCTCGTGGTCGAGGCTCTCAGAGGGGCTACGATGCCGCCGCCGAGAGCTGGCGGAAGTTGCAGCAGGCTTTGCAGAATCAGGATCTGGCTTTAGAACCCGCCGAGAACGAGGAGCAAACGGTGTACGAGCTTAAGAAGTGAACTCCCTAAACGCCATCGCCAAATCGAAAAGATATTTATCACAAGATCACACACGAGATCATTGCATGCCGGGCATCAATTAAAAAATTCAATTCCAAAATCAATTAAAGCTAGCACGCGGCGAAAAGTAGAGCAGTGTATGTACATGAAGGCGTTTCGTTGAGTTCGTTGTGGACATTTTTTATTAGACCTCTTCCGAGCGGGCTCTGGGTGAGTCCTCTGGCCATATTGCGTCACTGGCTGGATGCCGCAATATAGGCCACCAAATAGCGCGTCCTAACTTAACTTAACCGTACTTAATCCCTATTACTTAAGCTCCTAAGATTTACCACTAATAAAAGCTACATTGAGTGCACTTCTTGTCCTTTGGGTGGCCTAAGCCTTGATCTTGGCGGGAATCTGGAAGCAGGCGGCATCGCCCTGCTTGTCGCCGAGTCCCCAGTGGATCTCCAGGCTGACGGTAGGGTAGACGGGCAGAATTTTGAAGCTGTTCTTGTAGGTATACACCTGGCCGGCCTTCAGGGGGCAGCCCACCTTCTTCTCCCCCGCCTCGTCGTAGATGTGCGGACAGGCGCTGGTGCCATAGTAGCCGGGGAAGGGCAGCGGCACATCCAGGATGATGCCCTGGATGTCCGAGTTCAGCTCTTGGAAGTCACGCTCCGGCCGTAGCTTCATCTCAATGCTGGCCTCTGTGTTGCGCTTGAGGATGCACTTGTTCTTCGGACAGTTCGAGATGGACACCTCGCTGGCACTCAGAGCCTTTGATTTAGCTGTGAAGGGAGAAGAATGAGTTAGTATACATTTTTTAAAGGTTTAAGAATTTTAAAGAAACATAATTTTTTTAGAAACTTTAAAGGAAACCTGTTGTGGCTTTCGTTAAAATATTATTTACATCACACGAATTCAGATAATTGAGACTCTTAATATCTAAATTAAGTAAATTGATTCAAAAGTAACAGCATGCATCTGATTTTTCCCATCTTAAACGATTCTTAAAATTAAAATTCTTTATTCAACTCAAATGCCACTTTGTGTTTCTTATGCCTCAGACAAATTTTAAGGCGTAAATACCCATAAAATAATATTTAAATAATCAACACAGAAGTTATTATATAATTACAAAATGAACCTAAAGAGTAATTACTCATGCGCCCTGATGTCTGGGAAAAAGTGACTTAACAAATCATTTACAAGTCCATCAAGAACTGAGTGTCATTATAATAATCATTATCTGAATTCAAATTACAAGGCATTATATATATTATTGTAAATATATTTTGTTAGGCTTTAGTTAAAGCGATAATATATTTTGATTATTTATTACTCATACGCAGTGTGGAAAGGGTAAGTTGAGATTATATTAAAAAGTAATACTTTGCAATTTAAGCACCTAAAAATAGTAAGCTGTTAAATAAGGATTAGAAAACCAATTAAACAAATTCATTCAATAAAGTAATATTAATAATAAAATCAAAAGGTAATAGAATTAAAATTATATTGGCAAAAAATTCCTCCTTTTCATCGTGATTTCGACTTAATTTAAATTTATCCATAATGTAATCAAGGAATAATTAAAATGATTACAGAAAAAATTAAAAATGTTTATAGAATACCATTTAATTAGGGTTTCCTAGCACTTAATTGTTTTTATTGTAGGGATTTACTGTTTTTTAAAGGCCCTACACATGTTCGTGACTGCTGTACTTGTTCTAGATCTTATCATGTAAAGTTTATAACTTTTCTCACTTACATTTCGGACATGGCCTGACATCCGTGGCCGTTGAGCATCCCAGCAAAGCGGCGCAGATGAGCAGCAGACTCGCGTTTAGCTTCATGGCGTGTTTGGTGATGACGATCTGGCTAATTGCAAGAGAAGTGAGGCTAATTTAACGAGACGTTGCTAATTGCTGGTCAACTAATTTGGGCCCCGCAGGCCAGACGGGGTCTCGAGCTTTAACTTTGCCTGGGTTTGATAACAAAACATAACCAGCTAGCAAAAAAAAAAACTAAAACCGGTCTGGGACCAGTCTGAAGTGAGCTTAAAGCGAAAGATCGACCTTGACTTAAAATCGCAGCACTAAATATCACAGCAATCCGAGACTTAAAGTCTGTAATTATAAGTCTGACAGCTGACTGACAGATGACCTAAAAAATCACTGGCTAACTTTAAGAGTTCTATTTACTCCCCTATTTAGGTACTATCATCTTTATCATCTTATTAAACTGCTTAATTTACCAATTTCCAAGCAATTGTTGGTCAATTTAAGTTGTATTTTGACTAGGTTTCCACGCGGAGACTGAGACAGACCCCGAGCTGGGGAGTACTTGAAGCTAAGAACGGCGAACGGCAACTGAGCGGCAGATGAATCGCGTGTTCGTTTTATATATATATGAGATATTTAAGATATATGTGAGCCACTGACCGATCGAGTGGCTCAACTGACTCACAAGCTTGATTAAATGCCGCCCATTTTCATCGCCCGCCAAGCCTTTCAACTGCCCCAAGACACTCGCAGACAATTGCCACAGGCCATATCCATTACTCTATCAATTTAAGCTGCGGTTTTTCTTTGAGAAAAGTGAAACTTATACACATGAAAGGGAAATGCCTCGATCAATCAAAGTAATACATTTTTTCCAAAACACATTTTCTTCTATTTTTATTACATTTTGTAAGAAAAAAATTTTGAGAAACACCTTTTGTTGGGTATACCCTCTGACCTTAGTTTCTCACACCTAAAGAGCCAACAAAGGCGCGATCTCAAGGAATACCTGCAATATCTTGTGGCCATAAAAAGTAGGCAAATAATAATTGTCTGCTTAAAAAACGCTAATATATAAACAAATCATTCGCCATGAGCAAACATTAAGCTGTGATTACTGTCTGAGAATGGGCTTGCAAATAATATTATATAGAAAGACCAGGGGAGGCCCTGCCAATCGATTGCCATCGTCATCGGCACTTGTTATGCAAGACACCGCCTTAATTTAGTGAAACTGTTTAAGAATTAACAGCGCGTTCCGTTCCCCTTTGTTCGGGTTAATCCAGGAAGTAATCGACGCGCCCACTTTTGTAAGCTCAGAGTTCCTCTATTTGCATTTAGAAAGTTGAGATCCCCATCCAAAACGAAAACGAGAATATAATAAAACCGAAACTGAAATCGAATCGTGACGACACATAAAAAGCGTTTGTTGATCGATTGGTTAGATGAGTTTTTTATATCAGAAAAAAAAAGAGTAAGCAGAACTATCCATGATAAGGTATATCAAATACGATATGGTGACGACATAAAAATTATTTTTGATTGATGGGATAGGTTTTTACATAAACAAAAAAATACTGTGATCAGAAATAATTAGATTACCAATGAAATCTTTCGCTTTTTCAATAAGAGAGTTCCTACAAAAATTAGTAACTAATAATAAATCAATTGTCAATAGATAATAATACAAAAAATACATTAAACTAAGCAACTTGGTTTGTAACCATTATTTAACTCACTGAACTTCCAAATAACATAACAGAAAAATGATCTTACTTAAGATATGAAACCTTTACAATTTAAATATTTTTTTTAACACATAAATTATTTATTTTCTGATGTCTAAAAATTACAAATCCAACGCACTTACAACTTATTATGAGAATGTTAAGATTCTGTTGTTATTTTACTGCGATTTTTTCTGTTGTTTTAAACTGCAACTGCAACTGCTGTGCTCGAAGCTTGAAATGCAACTGACAGAAAACAAAACCGAAACCGAAACGTAGAGCGGTTCCCAAATAGGTTGAAAATACAAATGCCTGGCAACTGGCTTAAAAACTCGAGAGCCGCGACTGGCCGGTTTTTCGAGTGTCTTTCTTGTTCGACTAACTCTTTGCTGAATTGAAAGTTTCCGGCCTTTCGTAGAGTGTGTGTTCAGTGTGTGTGTCTAGTGTTTGGGTGGTCAACGTTCAATCAGCAATCAGCTGCTGAAAACTTTAAACAAAACGGAAAATGAGAGGAAGCCCAGGTTGCTACCTATTCGTATTTGGAAAATGTGTGTTGACTGAGCTTTTGAATACTGAATGAGGGGGAAGTGGGAAGTGGAAGCTAGCGGGGAGAGGAAGAGGTGTTAGGGAAGTGTCTTTATTTGTTGATTAAATCGGAAATGACGGCGACACTGAGCAGACCAGGGCAGAACGAGCTGATCATGGCGTAGATTTGTAAATCATAACATATCACTTAAACTTTTAACTTTATGTTAATAAAATATATAAATAAATAAGTAATAATAATTAAATATTTAATAGTAAAAATAATATAAATAATAATATGTAATAAAATGTATTATTAATTATTGAAGCATATTTATCACATCCGTTTATCCAACCGGGAAAATAACGATTTAAATATCGATATAATTTGTTTTATTTTCGAAAAATATAGCAAATAAGTTTATTTAAAAACTCTTCTTCTGTCAAAATACGTAAAAGTATTGAATATTAGAGTTACGTTAATGATGGTGACTGTTTATTCTGATTTTTGTTATTTTGTTTTGTTATTTTGTTTATGAATTCTTTGTTTTTTATTTTTTTTTCCTCTAAATAAAATTATTGTTTTTTTTTTAATTGAAAGTATGTATTATTAATGTGATTATATTTTAAAATTGAAGTTTTTATTTTCAGTGCTTTGCACTGCTTTCCTCAAAACCTAAAAACTGCTTTCAGTTAAGAGCTGCATTGCCGACCGCATCAATGAGAAAAACACAGACGCAAAACAGGGTGTGGAAACTCGGTGCTCTTTATCCAAGTGTTGCACCTATTTCCTTACAGTACATACAGTGCCGACCAAAAATATAGAAACGAAATTTAATTGATTTATTAAATTGAATTTTAATCTGTCAATTTTTATATTATATTATGTAGTAGGCACAAATTTTATAGAAGACACACTTTCACACAACCGATTTTCCTCTTGCCAAATGCTCATTACGTGAATAGGAAACTAAAAAACTTAATATAAAACAAAAAATGAATTAAATTCATATTGATTATTCCATATATATAACTCTGCGCGCCTAAGCTACTGTGCTAGGCAGCAAGTGCACTACCGTAACACGTACAGATATTTGGCAGAGCGGTAACGATATAGGTTCAATCTGAGTATCTTGGTGGTCGAAGGAGAAGTGATCGATTGAAAGAGGATAATTATCTTCACCTACATCAACATCCATGGGTTCACAATAATCTTTGAGCTTTTTCGAGCGCTTGAATCGTTTATATATCTTTGAAACGTTTCTCATCCTGCCCTTTGAAGGGACATTCATGGTGAAGGCTGAGCTTGAGGACTTTGATATACGTAAATTAATAGCTTTTTCTTATTTTGGGCAACAATTAATATCTTGTTATTTTTTCTTGCAACAGCGAATAGCTTTGACGGTTGTAAAAATTATCTTGTGCTCGCGTAAGACTTGATGACGTAAGCAATTTGAGGAGGATGGCCGAGATCAAGAAGCTAACTGTTGCGGAATAACGACTTGGGAATTATAGCAATCCTTGGTTGAGTAGTTATTACTTGAACTGGTTTTGCAAGTCATGATTTATCTTAACTCGCTCCTCGTCCACTGTGGCCTAACTGTCTAAAGAGAAGCTTAGTGCTGAAGGAAAGGGTCTCAAACCCTGGCGAGATCCTTTTATCTTATTATTTTTTATTGTTTATCCTTAGAACCAAAAATATTAAACACAAGATATTGGTGTTGTTTCTTATATTGAATCATCAGTTTATTCATCTTCACTCCGTTTTTGCATTTTAAATAGTATGAACTACATTTGAATTGTACAATCTAGTTAATAATTAACATTTAGCCCATAATAGTACACAATGATGCGCTTGTTTTTGTATTTGCTTGTTATTTCTGGTTTCTAGTTGTGGTTTCGGGTTCTGGGTTCCTGGGGATTTGCGGATATTCTGTGATTTTCTCTTTCTCGTATTCCTAATCTTTGCCTAGCAACATTTACATTTACTAATATTTGAAATTTCAATGAATTACATTCAATTGGTTTAATGTTTTTAGATTTTTTAGTCGTTTTTGTTTTTGTTTAATGCGTACGATCTACATATGTGTTGGCATATTATTTGTGGGTAACAAAGGGGGATTTGGGGGGAGAGGGCTGTTCGTAAGCTGATCTGAGGCTAACTAACCGGAAAATTTATTACGTATTCCATTGCGAATCTTAAGCATAATTTTTACACAAGTTTCTTCTTTAAGGGTTTCGTTTGCTCTTCTTTTTATAGAAAAAATATACAATTACAATTAGATTTTTTTTCAATTAAATACATTAATTAAGCATAAATTATTACATAATTGTGCTAATTTCTTGTTTGTTGTTGTTGTTGTTGTTTTTGTTTTTCTTGCCTTTGTTTTTCATATTTTCCTTTCTCGATAGCTTGACGAATGAATATAGTTTTCCATTTACTTGTCCGAACATTTAGTTTACGTTTTACGTTTGTTTTTGTGGTTTTATTATCATTATCAGTAGTAATGTTATTATTATTATTATTATTATTTGTTGGTTGGTTGTTGCATTACGTCAAGGTTATTAAAATTAATATGTACAAAGTTGAACTTAATGACTAAACCGTGTTTTCTTTTCAATTCAAGTTTTTCCCTCGCTAGCTGACAAAGTTACTTGTTTTTTGTTTTTTCTTCTTGTTTTTTTGCATTGCCACAACAGAGAATTTTACTAATGATGGTAGCATCTAATTATTGGTGATTAATTGGTATTATTTGTATGCTTCGTTTTCTATTTGTAATGCATATTATATATATATATTTGTAGTTATATATCTATGTATATGTATTGTATGTATGTTAGATTAGAAGCGACCAGATTTATCCTGAAACGAGAGAAGGAAAATTGGGAAAACGATTAGTGGAATTCGAAATAGAAGCCTAGCGATAAAGTAGAGTTACATTTCAATGGAACAATCATCCCCACATCAACACTTCATAAAAGGACAATCAGCATGTCCTACAATGACCACGACAAGGCCATCTTTTTCCCCCGCTTAAGGAGCTAATTTATTCAGATTCCTCTATATGTATATTTTTTTTTGGTAGGGGATTTGTAATGGCACTTGACACTTGGCAGGCTCCGAAATATTCATAAGCAGAGTCTGATGAGACTGAGATAGAGAAGAGGCCTCACGATACGACACTTTCCCTTGCTCCCATTCTGGGCAATTTTTATGCAAATATGTATTCCCCCAACCAAAAGGGACAGAAGCTACAAACGGGCCAAAAAATTATGCCATAAAAACGACAACGGCAAAGCTAAACATTTAAAATAAGATTTCTTCCCCTTGGCTCAATAAATTCCCTTGGAAAAACATAAAAATCAAAGCTCCTTCCTCGCCAGCGCTTATCGCTGACACAATTTTATTAGTTACAGCTTTAAATTATATTGGGTATGTAGATCACGCGCAGTTTTTATGGCCTGCAATTGAATTTTATGCGGCACTTTGGAGGAACTCCCAGCCCAGAATCAGAGATGAAAGCTGCTGCAAGATGAAGATGAAGATGAAGGAGTGCCAAGTGCGAGGGGTATTGCCTACTTATGAGCGCTTTATGGCCAACACCCGCGGGGGCATTAAATTTTTTTTTGTGTGTAACTACATGTCAGCGCCCCCCCT
The DNA here is from genome assembly GCA_018904565.1 of Drosophila tsacasi. NCBI lineage: Eukaryota > Metazoa > Arthropoda > Insecta > Diptera > Drosophilidae > Drosophila > Drosophila tsacasi. The sequence continues at coordinate 2,764 of JAEIHY010014727.1, read as the reverse complement.
GATTAGATGCCTTCGGGTATAATACATATATATTTGCAGTGGTTTTCAGGGATGGATGGGCAGGACAAGACAAGCAGCCAGCAGGTGTCTTTGCCAGCCTTTGCCCCTTTCTGGCAGGTCCTTGCTGCCACCTTTGCTGGTTTATAATAAAAGCGAGCCTTCTGTTTGCTTTATTACTTACACACAGAAGAAATCAGGAAACTTTTAAATTATTAAGAAAAATGTACTCGTAATTTCCCTAAAGTTGATATTTCTTATAATTAAACCTCTAATATTTAACTTTAATTTACTTAAAACTTCCCCTAAGAATCTCCATCAAAAGTTCCCCTAAGAATTTATTTAAAAAATCTCCATTATTCTGCCAAAACTTCCTTTCATTACAAAATTTCCCTTAAAATCTAAGTACACCCCAAATTATTTGCAGTGTAAAGGCAACGTGTTTTATATGTATGTGAGTTTTATGGTCGTCGCTGTATAACTGAGGACTCCTGGCTGTCACGTCATTATTATCCTTTGTCCATGCAACAAGTGTTTAAACCGCTCGCAGAGCTTTATTTGTTTGAACGTGCGTTGGGGGTGAGGGTGAGAGAGAGAGAGAGGGGTCCTTAAGGACCTTAAGCAGCTTGTACGTACACAAGCCGTTTTTCCGCCTTCCTTCCCGCCCCCGAACTTTTCCTGTCGGCAATTGTTTTCCCTGCTCAGGAAAAGGGAAAAGCTATCCATGGAGGCTACGACCTCCGCATCGTGTCGAGTTAAGTGAGTGTAAATGCGGTTTGTTGCCACAAGGACCCACGAACAGGTCCTTGTTGGATCAGGACTCTGGATCTCAGTGTGTGTGTGTGTGTGTGTCCTCGCTTATCATTGCTTCCCGCCGTTGGCAGCTTAAATGTTATTAAATTGCTGACAATTTGTACGATGAAAACGCGCATTTCCCCAGCGCGCTGACAAATTGATTTCCCGCTTATGCCACCGCCCGGCCACAGGATAATGAAATTTTCATTTGAATGGCAATGCCGATGCAGGGATCTACCTTCTTTTTTCTACACTTTCTCGCACTTTTTACCACCACTTTGCTGGACAATTAGTTCTGACACTCCGGTGACGGCCAAACCTGTCCAAAGTTTGTCAAACAATCTGCGGGGATTAGCTCCCGCAGGACAAAAATCCTGTCGCTAATTCAATTTATTCAAACTTATACCCCCCTCTGCGCCCCGCTGGGAATTTATTAATGATGTGCACTGGCATTAAAATTTAATCAAATGTGAGCCGGGAGGCAGCAAAGTTTTTGGCCCTCTGAATTATTCAGCGAGTTGCGGACAAGTTTCAACACCTAAGCGAAACTTGCGTTGGTCTTGCGGTGGTCTCCTCCAAATCTCTGGTTGCCAGGACAAAATGAAGAAGAAAAAAAAATTAGAGGCCGCGGCAACGAAGCCGCACATTTTTTCCACCATTTTCCGGGCCCCGTTGCCCGTTTCGTTTTTTTTTTTTCTTTTTTTTTTCCTTTTTTTTTGTCAACTAATAAATTGCCTGAAAATGCCTTTGTGTTTCACGCGCGGTTTCACCAGGGCAACCGACCTGCACCCCCTGTTAAAGATGCACGGGGGGAAATTTCGGGGCATGGAAATTAAGTAAAAAATTACTAAAAACTGTAGCGAAAAAAACAAGGATAAAAAGGTTGAGGTATTGTATATATTTCAATAGGTTCAAAACCAATTCCTTTTCTTGAAAATTATAGAAAAGCTTGAAAGATAATTAAATAAATTATGTATTTATTTATGATTAACCTTCCAAAAAACAAACCTACAAAACATGAAAATCTCTTTAAAATAACCCTTATTTTATTTTAAAATTCAAATTCCATGTTAAGTTTATTTTTCTTTTTATTTCCTTAATATTTGTAGGACTAACCTTGTATTTATGATCAACTTTGTCAAAAATTACCCCATCCAAACAATGAAATGTTTCTTAAAATTACCCAAATTTTATTTTAAAATTCAAATTTCATACTTAAAGTTCTCCCTTATATCTTTCAGTGTACTAAGAACCCAGAAAATGGTTCGTTCTTGCCCCTCGGTGGCACAGCATCTGCAGCCATAATTTGAGTGTGACTTTATTATGTGTCAAGTCAGTCAATCTGCGGACGATGATGTGATTTCCACACCTCCCCCGATTCCCTATCCCGGATCCTTATTTTACAGTATTTCAGCGCTTTATGGGACGACTCCGGCTGCTGCTGCCACCTCTGGGCAGATGTTGCGTTGCGGCAACTTATTGAGTGGCATGTGTCGCTCCTGGCTAATAAGCCTATCCAGGAGACCAGCCCTTGCCCTCGCTTAAAGTTACACAAAACCTTATGAAATTCTTTATTAAATATGCACAGAGAGGGGGAGGGGAGACTTTAAGGCATTAGCATAATAAGAAAGGAATTCCTCTAGCCGCTGTCAGTTGGGTGAATTATGAAAAAGTGAAATGGAAATGGAAATCCACTGCTGATGCAATTCAAATTATTCACTCAAATGAAGCGAAGACAAAAAAGAAAAAAAAAAAGAAAGAAATCCCGGCAAACACAAAAGTTTGCACTTGGCATAAATTTCGAAATCATTTCGAATTCTCCGCTGGCAAATTTTATTTTATTAGCACGTCATGCGATTGGCGCCAAACTTGACAAAGTTACAACTTTGTCCTTTTGCCAGGCAACTTGGTCCTTTTTCTTTCTTTTATTTCTTTGGTTTTTTTCTGGTCGCTTTGCTGTTTTCTAATTGTT
>JAEIHY010014717.1:0-15066 GCA_018904565.1 Drosophila tsacasi | reverse complement strand
CTTTTCGTGTTACCCTACGAGAGAGCCTTGTCCTCACCTTGTATAATTCCACCATGGTTAAACCCACTTGAAAGAGTATGAGTTTTATTATCAGACTTCATTAGGAAAAGTTAATAAATCCGACCAAGCATATACTTAAGTTAATTGGCCAAGCAACTCGTTTCGTTGGTGCTCCACTTGATTTGATAACAAACAAGGTCTAGGTCTGGGTCTGGTCTCCGCCTCTTTCAGCCGGTTCCGATAATGAATACTGAATGAATAATTTAAGAGGACAGACTCACCTTAACGTCGCCAAACATCTCCTGCAGGTCGTGACTCTCGCTGCCCAGTGCCAGGTGATAGAGGATGTCCTGGTCCATGAGCTCGATATTTGAGTTGCGCAATTTGACAGTGCCATCGGAGTATCTGTAATAAAGCAAAATGCAAATTGAGTTATGAGCCATGGCAGGCATTAAATCACCATCAGAACCCCCCTTTGGGCCAAATGAATGGAAAAAGTTAATTACTTTTCAGCTGACAAGTGCTGAAACCCACTGAAAACAGCTTTTGCTTTGATAAAAATGTTATCTATTTCCTAGAAACTAGGCGAACAAGCCCCCAGTTTAATCAGCAGGAAATATATGTCGTCATCTTTGGGCATTATTTTGGTTTATATCGCGTAAGTAAAAATTCGATTGCCTCTTACTCAATCTAAGTTAATTCTATTTATTTAACAATAATTTTTAATTTTTATTTTAAAAACCTCTTTTATAAATTTTCCATGACATAGAATAAATATTTTGTAATAAATCCAAATGCATATTTTTTGGCACATAATCATGAATAAGCTTATTCGCTGTCATTTATATATTGGGTTCAAATGCCAGCTTTTAATTTCGCTGTACTAATCAAATTCCGCATGGGGAAACTGTGATGTATTAGTGACATTATTTATAGAGACCCCCCCTCGTAGCAGGGGCTGCCACCGCCCATCGATATTCCATTATCAAGTGCGTCAAACGGGCAAGTCGGAAAAAAACATGCTAGAATCATGAGCAAAACAAAAAGCGAAATTCCTATGACTAGAGCATAATCGCAGAAGTATCTCCGCGGCGACTTGACCTTGATTGATAAGCAAATTGTATATATTTACTTTTCGTATTTCGTGTGTCGTAAGTTCCACGACAAACATCCGATTATTATAATATAATCGTATAATATATAAACAAAATTTCCGTCTCTTGATTTGATGGCCTGTGAAACCGGATCACAGCGGAAAGCAGCCGCTGACTGTAAAATAGTTGAAATTTCTGAAATTGTAGACAGGGTAATCGCTTAGGCGACACACCCACCGGCCTGTGCAAATATTTGGCCAACTGGCAGAGCGTTTAGCTCGAATCTCTTGTGGTTTGCCACTGTGTTCGGCACTGGCTATCAACCCCAGGCAATGCTTCTTCGTGTTGCTCTCAGAGTGCCATGGATTTGGGAATTAATGTGCCAACAAGGCACACGGATTTGTCACAGAGCTAACTAAAGACCGCATTGCAGCAGCCAGATGCACAGTTTGATTAGTCAGTACAGAGAGAGAAATACAGAGGACTTTAAATACATGTTTACTAGAAAAGATTTTAGAAGAAAACTAATAATAAAGAGAAATATTTCGAACAGAATGAACTCCTTCAAGTATCTTCAAAAAACCTTAAATATATGATTTTTGTATACGTTTTAGTAAGTTTTTAACGATTTTCTGCACTGTATCTCTGTTAATTAGATTAATATCACTGGGACATCAATTTCTATATATAGTTCCCTTTGCATTTCATTACATTCCCGCCAATTGCAACAACCCTCGTCCTTCCAAAGGGCAGCTGCAAAACCAGTTTCAGTACCAGTTTCAGCTTCCTTACCGCGTTATCCTTTTCACGTAGGCATCATCGGTCTCATCGTCCTGCAGCGAGGACCTGTGGGCGCAATCGTAGTGAGCCTTGAAGTCATGCGACTGACTATCTGTAATGGTGGGCGGCATGATGATGTCACCTCCTTAAAGTCCTTTTGGAGTTACAGGCGATTAGCCAGCAAAAAACTAGTAACGCACGAGCCGCAAAAAAAACCGGTGAGACGTTCAAAATAGAGAAATATATACACGTCAGCGCTTCAAGCGAAACTAAAAAAATTGCTTGGGATTCGCCGGGCCTTATATAGCCCGACTAACAGAGCTCTGTTAGATCGCTGCTGAATATAACCACTTAGCAGAGCGGTAACAGAATAAATACATACATACGCACACACTTGTAATGGAACCTTCAGCACTATCTTTTGCTAGAAAAACGGGAGTCCCAGAATTATGCTGCGCAATTCGATTACACAAATAGGAATCTATAATATTTAAAATATATTAAAATATATGAGATTTCCGTTGCGATGGTGTAATAAAAACGTGTTCGTCGGGGGGCAAGGCCAGTGATTGTTATCAGTTCAAAGCCTTGTCTATGCCCCAGGCCTTAATCAAGTGCAATTCTCAGGTTGAAATTGCCGTGGAGCATAACAGATTTGCGTAATCCAATTATTTGCAATTTTGCGATTTTATTTGTATTACAAACAGGGTGCTCGCAGCGGTTCGATCAGCCGGACCATTGCCTTAATTCCGCCAATATGCAAATCGATTTTGGAATATTTAGGCATGCATATTTTAAACTGGTTTTCGGACGCCACATTCGTTTCACATTCTTCAACTCTGATATTTGCAAATGAGATGCAAACAAACCAAGCTTTGGCCACCAACCAAATTAGAAAATACTTGTATATGATTATTGTTTTTTTTATCGTCTCGAGGACCCTCTTCTTACTGGTATTTATTTACTGGCAAATATGTATACTATTATAGTTAGGCCAGGAATGTAAGCACTGCAGCTACCACCATTACAGGCCTAGTCACCTCTGCGTCATCCGCTGTCGGTGCTTTGTTGTCCAAGTCAGGCCATAAAATATACACAAACATACGACAGCTGAAGACAGACCAACGAGGAGGAGCTCAGTGTACAAGCACCCAGCTAAACATATATACTATACTGTATGTAGGTCTATATATAAGCAAACAAGCACCGAGACAATCAGCAGAGAAAAAGAAAAGCTGAACACAAATAAAGCAAAGGCAGTAGCTCAAAAGTGAAGCTAAATCTTAGAGATACCCATTAATACAGAGATTTACAATTTATAAATTATGGGGTTTATCTGATATATATTTTAAATTAAAAAAATAGAGCTATTTCCCATCTAATTTAACATTCTTATTCGGATTTTATGTATTACTTGTATTAAAATAATTTTTAGCTATTTTTGGACTGAATCTAAAACTCTCACGTAATTTTTCTCCTTTAAAAATATGAGAGCTTCTAATATATGTATACTTATATAAAGCCACAATTGTTTACCTTGTAATTTAATCAATTTTATCAATTTTGCACTCTTCTTATATGTATGTATATCACACACACTTGCAGGATATTATATTTTATATCCATATCCATAATATATCCATAATATACATTCCGTACAACAAGTAGCAAATCTACTCCATATTCCTGTTACAGGGTATCAAAAGTAATGAAAAGAGCAAAGGCAGAGGCAAAAACAAAGCTTAGTCAAAAACAGGCAAAAAGGGGGCTCGTCTGTGTTGACTCAGCAACGACATGAGAGAAAGAGAGAGAGAGGGCAATAATAACAGAGACGGAAAAAGAGAGGAAGAGAGAAAAAGAAAGAGACAGCCAGAGCTAGTAAGAAAGAGATGGGAAGCTGCGTACTTTGTGTACGTGACGGGGCTCACAAGTAGATTTTTGAGGTCGCATTCGAGCTGTGAGCGGCTAGCGTTCGGTGGAATTCACTTAATGGCCAAAACTCGTAATTAACTTGGCCAACAACGGATTCATTGATTGAATTCACCAGCTGCAAAGCCAAACAAAATCACAGTTTACATAAGTCAAATGAAAAAACTATTCGAAAAGGTAACGAGAGTTTCTTTGAAGTTACTTTGAATTCATTAATAAACAAAAAGCCATTAAAAGTGGTGTAACGCTCTATCAACTTTATCGTATAAGCAAGCCGATAGTATTTTTCTCATATCATTGGAGAAAGAAGAGAGCTTCTTGAGGGACCCTTGGTAACGTGAGATGAGTAGACAATCTTGGCCATTTCAAGTCTTTTCTTTGGCTCATTCCACTTGGGTATTCAGGCTGTTGGCTGTCAGTGGCAGCAACAAATGTCAGTGGCATACATATAGTCTTTGAGAGTCTTGCGAGTCCCTCATCATGGAATCCACACACACTTGATCTATTCATGGGTGACCCAGGGTGGGATAAAAATATAAGCTTAAAAATAAATTTGTAGACCATAGATTAAAGGATATAAATCATTGATAATCTGTACTTGCCAAGAATTTCTTTATTATATTATATTTATTTATATTTACCTTCCACTATACTACTTCATTTTTTTCAGTGACTATACACACTTATTCCCTAGTTCAAAAATCGATTCCCATGCGGGGGAACTTCTTTGAGACAAGTAAAAGCTTTGCCAGCTTTGAATGAGTTTTGCATTTGTCACGTCACGGGGTCGACCATTAATCAGAGAGCTTTAAATGGATCCTTTAATATGGGTAAGCCCATTCAGCTGCTCACACATTTCCCCCTCCCTTCCCCAAAGAGGAGAAATTGTAATTGCATTTGCCTGGCCAAAGCTCTTAAGCGTTTCTGCAGGCCTCCGATAAGACCTGGCCGGTTAATTGCCAAGGGAAAAGGGGCGAAAGTCAGGCGAAAGACCAGGCCAAGCCCACAACAATGAGATGGAAAATGCAAACGAAGCTGCGGACAATGCAGGCAGCTGATTAAGGGATCACTTTCTCCCCCCAGAAAGAAAGAAAAGAAATGGCAATACGGGTTAAGAAAGCAAGAGTCAGGGCCAGTCATGATGTCGCGATGTCATCCCAAATTGCATTACTCACACATCACTGGCACTGGCACAGCCCCAGGAGTCGCACCCACTCCGATTCGGATGAGGGGGCGGCTTACTGGTTGGCTGGCAATATGGCTTTCCGGCGGCCTGGCATATGCCGGGCGCTGTCCCAATCGATAATTGTCTTGTTATTGTTTCACTGGCTTTGAACTTGCGACAACTGTGCGTATGAGCGATTTCAGAGCGGGGGAGGAACACCCGCTCCACAACCAAGGTCACGTAGGTTTGATAATAGAACCGCAGGGTGGGTAGCCCTTTCGTTTTCTCACTTTCCCTGCCAAAACTGGGCAATCGTGGGCAGCGATATCAACTATTTATAGGTTGTTGCTTTAGCTGACATAATACTGAGGGTCCCGGCATATTGATAGCTGAATGGGCCAGTAATTAATGGCAATTTGTGTTTTGCCGCTGTTATGCGATTATGCTTAAACCAATTAGTAATGATTTCCTGCCATCGGGGGAAGTGTTCCAGGAAGAAATTGTAATTTGGGAAAGGAAGTCGAAACGTTAGAGGCAGGAACAGGCTGGAATTTAATCAATAAAGCGATTCATTAAATTCACAAAGTTAAGGTATTTCTTTAGAAGAAATATAAATTACAATGACTAAAATCGTATAGAAAGTGGAATTTACTTGGAATTTCAACAAAAGACCTAAAATTTTCTCATTATTTATTGTTTCTCCCTAAAAGAATGCTATGCATTTTCGTGGCAACCTTCGTTGCAAATTGGTAACACAATTGGCACACCGGCATTACCAAACTCTCTTCCTACAGCAGCCCCCCATTGTTAGTCAGTTCAGAAGTTTTGTCACCAAAGTTGAAATTTATAGCCCTTCCATTGTGGGTGTTTTACCAAGACGAAAGTTACGGGCGAGTAAAAACAAAAACTTTGAATTAAGTCAGCCCAAGCTGAAAGCCAGACCTGTTAATTCCCTGCCAACTTCGGCTGGCCAAAGCTGGTTCCCAAGTTGGTGCTATGCGGGTGGTACTTACTCGTCGAGTTCCTCCTCCGAGAGCGAGTGGCTGTTGCTCGTGAGCAGCGACATCTTGCGGTGGGGACCTGCAGAAAAACACAAGCGAAACCGAGAATGAGAAATTAAAACGCAAATGGAATTTTAATAGCCCGTAATTCCGATGTGCAAATTGGCAGCATCTTCTCGAAAGGGCACGCTAAGCCCATTTAAATGCGTTTCACATTCTGAGGCCTAAACAAGCTGTGGCTCCAGGCTGGGAAAAGGGGCATGAATTTTTGATAAAGGACACAGAAGTACACTAAAGAAAGGTTTTGTTTTTTGTTTTAAATTATTCTTTTACGAAACAAATAGAATTTGAATTTGCAAGCCATCTTATATTATATAACAAAATATCTTTATAGATTTATAATTCATTTGTAATACAAGCCCCAAAATAATAATCATTAAAAACTGAAATATTACAAAAAAAAAATAATAAATACTCGTATAAACAAATATGTATTTCAAATTCTTTCAAAGTATTTTTCCCTTTACTGCAGTTGAAAGCTCATGTTCAACTCTGTATCCCTTTCATATTGATATTTGATATTTTTCTGTTTTGTTTTCTTGATTTTTTTTTGTGTGTGCAGGAAAAGTGGGTAAAGCGCGCACAAGGCATTTTGAAGGCTTTTAATTAAAAAACGTCAGGGAAACGTCACGTGCCAACATCAATGCGAGTGCTCGTGAGTGCCAGGGGTGTGTTTTGGGTGTATATTCCGGGAGTCCTTGAAATGTTTGCAGACCCAGCCGGACTAGCAAAATGTTTTAGCGCTTCGTTTTGCGAGGGCTTATCCGCTGGCACTTTTCGCATTACTTTGCCCAAGATTGGACACGTTTAGCCAACACAACCGGCGCCGCCCCCCAATGTTATGCCACACTCTGCCACCAAGTATCTTTCCTTTTTTTTGTTTTCTTGTTTCGCTTGGCAAAAGTTCAAGGCCAACCACAATTAGCTTGACCAGGCAGCAGGCACTCAAAAGTGCCGAGGGGCGGAGGACTGCGAGGTCCTCAATTTGTCCACTTTGTTTATACTTGTTTCCAGCCATATTTACTCGGCTGCTGGCTATGCCTTGAATTTGAAATAGGGATAACGGAAGCCAGCGGAAACTGTTGCATATACTCGGAGCAGGACTTGGAGAGGCTTGACATAAGCAGGGGATTATGTTATGAGATTTATAGGAAGAGACTTTAAGAAGCATTTATTAAACAGGAGCTCTGAGGGTTTTACGGCAGGTTCATTAATTTTGAGGAGGATATTTGGAAAGTTCTTCCTTTGAAAACCTTTTTACTGAGCTTCTCTTATATATTATTTAACATATTTTTGCCTAGAAATATTATACTAAACATAAAAAACCTTTTTCTGAAAGCATTCTATTATTATTTGATACTTTCCAGTTCGAACCTCTTCCTGGCAACATCAATCATCCCCCGCGACTTGCAACTCGGATAATCCATTTCCGTTTTTGCAAAAAATGTTGACCCATTAAAGTGTACATATATAGCCTTGAAAGCGTTTGCTGAACCGTTCCAATGAACAGCAATGCATATATCCAGCTGATGCAGACAGAATAGGAGGAAGACATATACAATAGGAGCGCAAAAAGGGGTAGCTCTGAGGAGGGTTGATATAATTATCTCGTTCCCTATTCTCCGGAGAACTTTTTCAATTATTTCAAGAACCATGCTTGCAGGCAGATGTGCCAAGGCGGTGTGTGTATTGGTGTGTATCCTGCGACAGGATAACACTAAGAATTGAGCTATTGATTTTCTTCACAGACAGCATTAGCAGAGAAAGTTTTTCGTCAAACTACTTCTGTATGTTGGAATATATATTTAATATATACGGTTTTCCTGTCCTGCGGACTTACGTAAAGAGTTCTAGGTGTTGTTGTTGTAGGGGGGTGGAAGAGAGGGTTTCAGTTGGTCTCTATTTACAACTCTCCCGATATGCACAAAAACGAAAGCAAAGCACTATTTTCCCGTCGCGATATTCTGTGGTATTTCGATTGCTTTGTTTATCTGCAGGCACGTGAAGCTAGTGGAAACGCTTTCTCTTCCTCTCTGTGGCAGCAGTTTTCCCCCCTTCTTTTCGCACGGGCACTCGAACACGGACACGGGAACACGGACTCGAAGAGCGACGACCAGAGCTGCTCGAGGTTCAAGAACCAACTGACGAGGGGAGTCCCACCAGGCGAAATTGTTGACTCTGCCACTCGCTCGGCATTCGCTCATACTCTCTCTCTCGCTTTCAACGCAGACTCACTCGAATTGGGCCCGAGCCTCGTGCTGGCTATGACTAGGGGCTATTTAATTACAGTGTACAGTTGAGTCAATGAAATTGTTTACAATTTCCTCTAAAGTCTCACTCGTTTCACTCGAAAATATGAACAAAGACGGAGTGAAAATCAAGTAGAGAAGAGGGGATGTGTGCAACAGCTGCTGCGCAGTCCCTTCCACAAGCGCCTGCTTAATTACTGAGTCCTGTGGCAATGGACACACTTTGGGCTGAAACTGAGCTGGGTTTAATTATATTTTAATGTGCACTTAAAAACCTTAAAGGTGTTGAAAAATTGAAAAACAAGCAAGTCCCTTTTGGGACAAAGTGGCGTATACGCAATGCAAGAGCTGTACAGGTCGACGTTGCGCATACGCCATGTACGCCACATCAAAACTTCGACGGCATTGCAGGCCATAAAGCAAACAAACCAAGTTGATGTTTGCTTATTCATTTCATTTTATGGGGGTCGTAAAACGTCTCCCATTGAAGCGGATTGAGGATTTTATTGAGCAAAATTGTATCAGGCACTTGCAAGGGATTTTTCGTAATGGAAATATTTTTTCAAGTGGAAGTCTCAAATAAATAAAAAGCACTAGAGAGTGACAAAACAAGGGGAAAGTATGGTGATCTATATCAAATTTGGTTCACTAAATGCTTAACGTTATAAACCAAAATATTTCTATACACATTTCCACATTCTCTAAGAGTAATTATCTGCAAATGTTTACCGAAAATAAAATTTTTGTTTAGGCATTCCAAAGCGTTTTTCTCGCTCAATGCCAAGGTGCTGATGAGGCTAACATTGAGAAAAAAAAAGCTCATAAACAACCATTTTAGTTTCTGTAAATTTTCCCTTTCGATGAGATCACAACTGTTGCCCGACTTAATTAATTGTAATCAATAGTGCTTTTGACTTTAATTTGACATTGGCATTCAAATAAATTTTCTCCTGTTCTTTATTGCTTAATTTCCAAGCTTTCACAGGCCGAGCGGCAGTTGCCGCTACACAACATCGCCATGCTTGGCTGCGGCCCAGACGGAGATAATAAGTCCAACATGACACGACACCGACATGGGCAGTAAATACGAATTACGTTGGGCGGAACAGGCCCCGGCAGTGGATGGAGCAAGAAGCGACAGTAAATCGGTGACTAAACTGTGGGCTTTGATGAATTTTTCGACAATCGAGTGGCGGCTTTCGGCTCTGGGCTCGTCTTGATGGCTCCGTAAAACGCTTGGTTACTCAAGAATCCGTGCAATTGCTGGCAGTGACATGGAAATCTTGAGAGACATGGCCTGAAATTTCCATTTCGCTGCATAATAATAATATTAAGTAGGTATTTTATGCCGCGACTAGCAACGGCTTTATGTCTCATAGGGCACGCAATTGAGGAGACATTGCCCATACGCAACGTTGGCCGGATCAACAGTTGAGAACCGAGCATATGGTTGATTCTGGGATAAGGACCCTGCCCAGCCATTAGGAATTTTAATATCAGACGCGTGTCAATGGCACGCACAGTAAAACCAAGGAGTGTATACGAAACAGGTCAATATCATTTAATTTTAATCAAAGGAATATGCGAATGCATTAGGTTTACTTTATTAAATTGTAATCAAAGAATTTTATTTTTAATTTAGCTCGGTATATTATATGTAGGTTAAGATCATTGTTTTTTGAGTTGTGTTGAAGTTACGGCTAAGATAAACTTTAAAATTATTAAGTGATATCTAAAGGTTGAATTACCTTAAGCCAACGAGCCATTTATATTTTTTCATTCTAATTTTCTGTTAAATAACTGTAGCCTATAACTAGAACTATTTAAAATCGACACAATAAGCCTCTGCATGTACTCGTTAAATCGATATATTATTTTTAGTGTGCATTATTATTTATTCGGTGGTCCCTGGAGGTCCCCCTGGCTTACACGAACGCCTACGCAGTCGCTCATTTCGGTGATCCATTTGACAAATAAATACTTATCCGTCTCGTTGACAAGCCACTTCGGAGGCATTTTCCATTTTCCGTGGCGAGGCGCATCTGTTGACCATTTCCGCTGCGAGTGTCAACAAGGCCTACCAGGGAGAAGCGACAAGGATGCGGCAGGCCGGCATCCAGGACGCCTTCCGTTCGATGCCACCACGCCCACATACCACCACGCAAAAGCGGAAATGTTGCTCCTGGCCACCTTCTTTTCCGCCCCCTGTGCTGAGCATTCGTTACGTAACCAAACAGTTCTCTTTCTCTCTCTCCGCCCACTTTGACTTCGCTCTCGGAGAACAATATTTTCTGCATCGAAGTGCGTTGAACTTGGCCCAATTCAGCGCAGTTTTGAGTGAGCCACATTTGCGTTTGAGTTCTTTTCTCTGGACGCGTTTCTGCCCCCCGGCTGAGCTTGGGTGGGGCCAACGGCTCCTCCTCCTTGAGCCTCGCGGGAGGCGTCAAGCAAAATGCGAGCGTTAATCTTTTTTGGCGCTTATGATGATTATGGCGGTTGAGCACGACGGGTACTGTGGGTAGAAGTCGCTATAAATCTGAAGCATTTTTCTATTATTATTTAAATTAAAGTCCAGGCAGTAGTTTTGCTATAACTTATAAGTATATAAGTGGTATTTGTTCATAGATCATTATTGAGTGTGAAATTGTACAGCTTTTAATGATGTATTTATTCCAAATGTAAAGATGTGCCTTCACACAAATTTATAACTTATTTAATAACCAAAGTTTACGCTTTAATTTAAGTAAGGAAAACCATAAATATAAATTTAAATTAAACCATTTCTTCCCCCTGAATGACAAAACATGTAAAGAAATTAAATTCAAACGTAAGCATTTCATTACAACGCCCCAACGCTGTCGTTAATTTATATCTAGCTTCCTAATCTCCCGCCATCATTCATTTTGCTGGCAGCCACCTTTTCCGGCCAGCAAGGATGCCTGCGGTAAGCCGAGACACTTTGCTAATGATCCCAAACCGCAAGTCCCGCGAGGTTGGGTTGGGCTCGGGGAAATGCGGGAAATGAAACTCAAAACTTGATTTGGGTTTTTGCTTTTGTTGTTTAAAGATCATATTTACTTCAATCACAGCACAGAATACAGAGAATATTATCTAATGGTTTATTTGTCGCTCGAAAGGAAACAGGAAACGGAACTGCAGGGAAAACTATTTCCATGTGAGTGTGAGTTGTGTTGTGTGTGAGACGAGGAAGACGCGTGCGGGTGTGATGTGTGTTTGTTCTTGGTGGCTTTTTGCGGGGGTGAAAGTCGAGAAGGAGAAGCTGCAGAGAAAGTCGAGCTAAAGTGCGGAAAAAGGAGTGAAAATACAGAAGAAGCAGTTTTCTTATGTGTGTAGGCTTTATCTATATAGACTTGTATGTATAATTGTTGACATGTATGCTTTACTCTTTTCTTTTTTTGTTATTTTGCGGGCTTTTCTCGCTAGTTTTTAAGTTTAACACACAACTAACATTTAGAGTATTGTTTATACGCCATTATGAGGCCGTAATGCAAGTACGTTTTGTATATAGGTTGATGTATACTTATTACGTTGCTAGTTACAATTGTTGACTTGGTTGTTAGTTCTACTTTAAGATCAGGTTGTTGAAATGTTTGTCTCGTAGTGGTACAGTAGTTCGAAGTCGCGTCTCGTCGAGTCGTCCATGATTGTTGCGAGTTGCAAAGAAAGGCATTAAGAGCTAACCGAGGCGTTGGAAACAGTACAACTTAGGTTGCTACAGCTAAAAATAATCTCAATGGGGTGTTTATTAACAACTAACTTTGTGCAATCTATGAAAATATAAAAGTTGGAAAAAATGATATATATAAAATAAAGCAGCAGTGTTGAGCACATTTTGCCTCCTCCCTTCATTCTTCTTCCTCCTAAGAGTAATCTCTTGTTCGAGTTTGGATTCGATTCTCGCTAGGAAACGTGTTTTTATGATTGTAAAAATAAGAATTCAGCCTTCGTCCCTTTGACTAAAATAGTTCACTTCCAGGTTGCATCCCGATCAATACAGATAATTGTGGGGAAAGACGGCGCGGGCGGGCAGGTAACAGGGATCGTGTTGATTGCGGTAGCGACGCGCCAGAAAAACAGCCAGCACCTGGGAAAAAACATTGGATTAATAATCACTGTTGGTATAATTTGTATATTTATAATATTTAGTAAAATAAACAAGGAAACTCAAGTTCGAACAATACTAGAACATATCTCACCCTGGGCCACTTGTTGGATTTACGCTTAGTCAAGGCAGTCAGGTTTTAGCAGAAAAGTGTTAAAAGGAAATGTGTTGAGAGTGAAAGGTAGTATATTTCTTTGCTGATTGCTTGCTTTCGGTTTTATATATGGGTTAAACACGTAGCTCTTTCCTCCTCCAATATATATATCTCTCTATAATATGTATATATGTCTAAAGTTGTATATCAATTACGCCCTAACACATTACGTACATAGTTCTGCTGCAATGTGGTTAAATATATATGAATATATGTATCTGTAGATGGTATAAATATAAAGGATGCTTGTATATATGGTATGTGGGGCCCCAGGGGCCCATGAGATTTTCCATCGCAACACCAAACATTTAGCAGAGACAGAGCATAGATACACACACTAAATAATCTTGGATGTTTCTGTATCTGGGAAATGTTTTATCTTGTTTTCGACACGCGAGTAATTTAGAGAAAGGCGCTGGGCAAGCCACGCGGATCCTTTTGATTGCGATAGCGAACTGTTAGCCAGACGCCAACGAACTAAGGCAGCATGTGGGAAATAGTTTTAAGAGAACTTGGATTACATTATCTATCAGTTATCCTAAGTGAACTTTACCTCAGTGAAGCTGAAAAAGATGCCCAGACCGCCGCACAGCTTGAAGGCGTAGTCGATCTTGTCCTCCAGCAAGGGTCCACAAGGCTGGCAACGGCAGTCTGGATCGGTAGACCCGGCACAGCACTGCTGATTGATCAGATCGCAGGTGGGCTCTTCCGGCGGAGCTACCGCGGCGGCGGTACTGGGTCCGGTGGCATTGAATCCGCAGCATCTGAGGCTATCCTGCACCTGCTGGCGCAACTCCTTGGGCACCGTCATCCATCCCTGCTCGGCAAACTGCTGCTGTTGCTCGGAATTGACGGCCAGGCAGGAACTGGCGATGGAGAACTGGATCAGGAACAGCATGAACAGGATTATCATGTACTGAAGGGGTGAAAGAGAGCGATGGTCTAAAGGTTAAGGCCAAACTGGGGCACTGTTGTTGAATTATATTCTTCCTTATCGCACGTTTTCCACACATTCGCTCTGGGGGGGTCGCATAGCGATACCCTCCAGCTGACGTCATGGAAACGCAGCAGCAACAGCAGCGGCAGCGACTGAGGCCCACTCATAATTTGAGTCATTACAAACCCGCTTTCTCTGCGGAAGTGGGTACTTGTCTAAGTACGCTAATTGTTCCACATGCCACGACCTTCGGGCTTGCAGACAGTGGCGGTCAAAGTAATAGCATTGCGAAAGAGAGCTTTAGCTGGTTCGCTAAAATTTTGCAAGTCTTTATTGCATATTTTGGAAGATTTATATGAGTTATACCTTGCTTTTAGCAATATCTGACAGGGAAATGGGCATCAAAATAATTATTTTTAAAATAAGTTAGGCTGGCATAAGGGTTCTATCCATTCAATGTTGGGTTTTAAAAGGGTTTTCATTTTAAATTGTACAAAAATGTAAAAAATCGGACTCGATTGTGTATTCCCTTTCATAAATGCCTTTTCCCCGTTATCAAACTTAGACTACTGTAATCAGATCGGAACAAAGTAGGAAGCCAATGCTATGACAAGCTTCTCAATTTACATAAAATCGTTAGGTACAAGAGTAACATTGATTCTTAGCTACTATTTCTTTGACCTCCACTGTCCCTTAACCCCTCAGCTGCAACATACGAGTGCTTCACGGTTTTGTTATGCAAAAAGGATACGAAGAACAGCATCACTTGGTGGTGCTTCACGGCACCAGCCAGTCCCAGCATGGAGATGCAGATGAGGATGACCCCGCAGGCCAGGATCCCGCCCACAATCGGCAGGTTGGTCACGATGGAGGCGGCACGTGCGTACACACCCACACCAATCAGCAGGAATCCAATCATCTGGGGGTCACGGGAAAAGCGCACACAAAGAGAGAGAAAAAATCAAGAAAAGGACTCAAGGATGCTCGGCGAACCACACAACAACAACAGCAACTCGCACAGACAGAGGCATACAGGCACAGACACTAATACATACGCACTGTTTGCACCTGCCCCAAAGCGAAGGAAAATCAATACATCGAAAACAGACTAATTTAATAACCGCTTATTTGTTGTTCCTGCTGTTTATTACGTTGTTCCTCTTCCGTGTTTGGTTGTTGTTGTTCTTGCTGGCTGTATACTTTTTATTGCTCTTGTTTTGTTTTTGCTTTTGCCTTACCACATACAAAATGTTGAGCGCAATAAGCGCGTTCTTCGAGCAGGTGAAGCCGCCGCACATGTTGCCGATTTTTACGAAGTTATTACCGTGCTAGGAAAGGCCCTCTCTTAAGTTAGCGTTTAGTTTAGTTCCGTTTAATTGAATTTATTTATTTTTCCTTTTCACTTTCAATTAGGGTTGTCGATAATATATCAATATATCGATATATCGATATTTTTTATAGAAATGATATATTTATATCACGAATTTTTGTTTACCCAAATATCGAAATAGCGGTATTTTTATTTGATATTTTTTGTCAAGACGAATACATGAAATACAATACATGTGTTATGT
>JAEIHY010014715.1:0-14136 GCA_018904565.1 Drosophila tsacasi | reverse complement strand
CCACGTTTCCCCATGTATACTACTATAATTTCTAGTTGCATTTTGGGCTTTCCATTTTATTTTTTCCTTCTCTTCTTTTTTTGGGTATTTATTTTCATGGTTTACTTGTAGCATATTTCGTTGGCCACCACATTCATTTAACTTTACGGTGAAGGGTGTTAAGAGTGGGAAGGGAACCGAGAGGAGAGGGGCAACCACGGGGTACGGGTTGCTGCAGGGATTGCCCGACAATTGCCGCAGTCTTTGGAGAGTCTTCCCAGCGCGACGGCCAGTCGTAAATTAGTTGCGAATGGCAGCAGTAACACCATCAACAACAATAACAATAAGGCCAACATCAACACCAACAACAACAACTGCAACAATACAACAACTAGTCGGAAAAGTTCTATCGTGCAGAGCGAGAAAAGTTCAAAAAGTCGAAAGGAAAAGTTCAGTAAAAGTGTGAGGTGAAATTATTATCAAGTGCTTTGCCCTGAAATTTGTGGCAGCCTTAAATTGATGCACCTGTTTGCGTTCAGAGGCACAAAGTGTTTCAAATTAAATCAACATACATGTGGATAATGTTAATTTAAAACATCAATTAACAAAGAATTATATAAGAGTGCATAAAAGAAAAATAGAAACGGAAGAAATTAATTTCATTCCAACACTACAACAGCAATTCCAACTTCTCCAACATTGGATATGGATTTCCCCAATGCTCATATTTAAACTAAGAACTTAAATTAAGTTCAAATTAAAGCCATTTTAAATGAATACCTGTAAACAAATATTTTTAATGAGTAATGTAAACCCTTTTTAATTTTAATTTTACACCAATGGATTTTAGTAACAGTAGAAAAAAGTATTTTTAGAAAAACATGAATACCAATTTACACAACCCAACAATAATATTCTTTCACCTGCTTACTTCAGTGTATATATTTTATATTTTATACAACTTTACCAACAGCGTACACCAACGATTTTTCCAACGCCGATGATTAAAAATACCTACAAGTAAAATACTGAGAGCCACCTATAGAATCACCTGATTACTTAAGTATGTAAAAGAATTGAAACCCAGCTAAAACCAGCCACCACTGAAATATTTTAAGCAACTCCGGAGCTATTTTCCACACATTAAGCAGTTGAGTGAAAACCCCCTCAGAGTTGATACCCGAAAAGAATATAAATGCCACAGAAGGAGCACCAGGACACCGGCAGTCCGTCCAACCATTCCAAAACGATTCTCCGAATGACTTGCAGACAAACCCGAAAATCTGACTCAAACACGGAGGGGGTCAGAACGAAATGGAACCTTAACGTTCGATGCAATTTGGCTGGCTTCTGGTGGCGCTGCCATTACCAATTATTTGCGCTGTTATCGCGACCTTCTTGTGCTGACCCCAATTTGGCCAATAAGGTTTCCTTGGCGAAAAAAGGACGAGCGGCAGAGAAAAGAAAACTAAAAAAAAAAAAGAGGGAAGGAAAGAAAGAAAAATACAAGTACATAGGGCATGAAGGAGCCGCAAGCTTCGAGTTTCGAGCTTGTTGATTGCCTTCGCGTCCTGGCGATGGCAGCTGATTGAAGTGCAAGGTGAGGCGGCGCCTGGCGAGGCGAATTGCCTTCGACAATTTCGCACAGTGTTGTCTGGGAGGTCCTTGGGCCTGGGTTTCTCTTTCACTTTTAATGGCAACTGGCATAATGAGCTGCAAATATGTGTGCCATGTGCCACAAGCCCAAACTCGAACTCGAAGCGACGCGCTGCGCTGCGACGCTACTCGCTGGCTGCATTTGTTTTGGCCACTTGGGAGCTGGCTGGGCTAACAAAAAAAAAGGACAAACCAAAAAATAACCCTTTCGCCGACCCTTTTGGCCAGCATTGACACAATAAAACATTTGTTGTCGTTGCATTTATTGACGCATTTGCTCTTTTGCATATTTTGCATGCCTGCTGTCATACCCTTTACTGAAAGCACTTGGTAATTGGCAATAAGAATTTTAAGTTAACTTTAAATATAAAAATAATATAAATAATAAATAATAATTGCGCAGAACTGAAAACATTATTTGGTTAACTGTCATTTATTAATAAATTTGTTTTCAGATCGGGTATTTTTATGGGAAACTTCTTATTCAACAAGTTATAGAAAATATGTTCTTAGGTAATAGAAATATGGCTGATGATAATATTCAGAAAATATGGTTGCAATTAAGTCTTTTGATTTATAAATTAAGAGTGTTCATATATATAGCTTCTATTTATTATATTTGGTTATCTCACTCTCTCTCTTTTTGTTATTTTTTTGTAAACAAAATTAAGCAAAAAACAGTAAATATTATAAAAACATATATATATGTATAACTATTATAGA
Organism: Drosophila tsacasi; assembly: GCA_018904565.1. Taxonomy (NCBI): domain Eukaryota; kingdom Metazoa; phylum Arthropoda; class Insecta; order Diptera; family Drosophilidae; genus Drosophila; species Drosophila tsacasi. The sequence continues at coordinate 11,778 of JAEIHY010014715.1, read as the reverse complement.
ATGTTATCTATAATTACAAATGTATAAAAATAATAAAAATAGTTAAAGTTTCAAACAATTTTAACTATTTTTTATTCAAGCCCTCACTCATCCTTAATTTCCATATCTTTGAATTTTAGCATTGAAATTCTATTTCCACTAAATGGGATATATGTATATATTATTAGAAGTATATTAAACTTACTTAAATAACATAGGAAAGAAATTCAAATTATTTAATTTCTTTTATGAACTCCAAGAGTACAAATGAGTTGATTTCCAAAAACTCCTCGGCTTCTCGATTGCTATTGTTGCTGCTGCTGTTTTGTGGGGCTCCGCGACATGCGACAAAATAAAATGTAATTTCTCTTTTAGGCCCAGTACTCCAGTTCCAGTTAACAGTTCCCAACCCTGGCCAACATGCGACAATTCAATGCTGACAAAAAAACTAACGAATTGAAATAAAACTAAAAAGAAACCTAGCTTCGGCACGTCGAAGTTTGTATACCCTTGCAGATTGCAGGGGAGTTATTGTTTCAAACCCAGTAACGGGACTTTTACCGTTATTTATACGAAATAAATATTCAATAATAAAGGAAAATAGAAAATCGCTTTGTATCACTCACCCGCTTGCATTGTTGCGGCAGATCCCAACGGCGAATTTGAATTGGCTGCTGATAAGCACAAGAAAAATTACGTATACTTATTTAACTCGCTTTTTCCATATGTTTATTTTTTTCATTTTTATGTTATTAATTATGACATTAGTTACACAATTTTTTCGAACGTGGATTTCTGGATTTAATTTCATTTTTAATTTCATTTTATATTCTTATTTTTACTCGCACTTATAAAAAAAAAAACAATGAAACAAAAACTAATCTCGGTTTTTTAGATTTAATTTCATATTCGTTTTCCACTTGCACATATAAAAACACAACAAAATTCACTGATCTCGGCTTTGTATGCGTGTTGAAGAATAAAAAAAGAAAAGGAAAACACAAATCGGCTTGGCTTCCGTTTTGAAGAGTGGGCCAGGCCTTACTCGTATTTCAACCACACTTCTTCTTCACTTCACTAACCTATTTTCCGCTTTTCACTCACCGATTTTCACTGAGTTCTGCGCTTCTGACTGATACAATAATACCCCGAAAGGAGTTTTCAAATTTAAATATTTATCCTCCATAATTTTTGGGAAAATTAAAACTTTAAAATATAGTAACTAAACTAAAAACACATTAATCTGAATTCGGAAAACTGTTCTGGGTTAGTTTTTACAAGGCTAATAAATCTGCATACTGAATTTCAAATTATTTTCAATTTAATTTGTTTGCAATTTTTTTATTCTGCCAGACATGGCTAGATCGATTCGCCTGTTGATGCTGATCAAGAATATATGTATATGGTGTACAGGATCAAAAATAACTCCTTCACTGCGTTGCAATCTTCTGACTGAAATTATAATACCCTGAAAAGGGTATAAAAAGATAATAACAAAATATGCAAATCGTAGTTTCTAGTTCGACGAGGTCAGGCACACTGGCTACGGGCCTGGCTGGGGTTTGGGTTATTGGCCAAATTGGAGTCAAGTGCAATCTCCTTCCCGCCGCCCATCGAACACATAAATAATTGAAGAGTGCGAAAACAATTTTTTGCCTGGCCGGAATTTTGTTTAGATTTTATTTTTTGGGTGGACAAGGGGAGGGGCTGGGTGGAAAATAATTACAGCAGACAAAAAAGTTGTTTGGTTATTGTTATAATCTCGTTTAAATGTGATACTGGGAATTTTAATTGTTATGCTTTTTTAAATGATTTTATTTCGGATGTCGTTTCGGTGTCTCTTCCATTGATTTCGGCAGCACATTTTCAATAGTTTTTACTGCAGCTGCTGGAATTGTGTTTATTTTATTTATGTCATTCATTTATATTCAGAAAGGGGCCAGTGACATTTTAATTTCTGATAATTCCCTTACAAAAAAAATATGCACATATTTTTATATGTTAAGGAATATAATTACGAGGGGTTTGTAGTATGGTTTGAAATATTCTTTGGATGGTTTACGGGACTTAATCAAGCTATGTAAGAAAAATGGGAGCATCCCAATATTTAAAATTATTAAAAAATTAGTAAGTGAGCTAGTTTAATATTAATCTTACACCAATGAATTTCACCAACGTTATTAACTACCATACCAAATTATTGAAGAACTTACGAAAGAGTCTTTAAATAAAAATAATAATAAAATTTTTCACCAATTATACACCAACTGAATTCACCAATAATATTCTTTCATCTAAAGACTTTATAACACAAATCGTTGCCTGGCTAAAAATGAACACAATTAATCCATTATTTAAATACAAATTTTAATCTTTATATAATTATATGATTTTGTTACATCTCTTAGTTTTTACTTTAGTTTTTCTTTTTGCAATATTTTAAATATTTGTATGATTTGTAAATGTTCTTTTACATACTAATATATTTTGTTTTAAATTTAATTTTCTTTGATTTTTGTTTTTCTTTTCTTGAATAATTTTTGTAAAAGAAAAAAGTACTTATTTCGACCGACAGACAACAACAGATCGAATGATGGGCACTGGGAAATATGAGTGCCCGCCATCCGATCCGTTGAATCAATCAAGCGAAATAAGTTCCTTTTCCGATGGTTCCGATGAGATCTTCGTGTCCTCCTGATTATTGGGTGAACCAATCTGCGATGCGCTGGATAAGAAACTGGATCGATTGGACATTTTGGCGCGGAGTCGCTTGTGAGTCACCAGCTGCGTCATTTTCCGGAGCGTTATGTAGTCCCTGTTCAGCATGCGGCACAGTTCGATGAAGATGCAAAGACGCGGGGATTTCAGGTCGACGGCCAGGTCATAGGCTAAGTTTAGGACCTGCTTCTGACGCTCATACTTGTGGAGGACGGCGTGCGACTTGGCCATCAGCATCGTGCTGAGGAACTGCCACACCAGGCTGTTGCATTTCTTGGCTGCTTCGATGGCCTTGTGGGCATAGGACAGGCACTGGCTGAAGTGATTGTGGTGCATGTGTCGATCGGCCAGTTCGTGGAGCAGATACGCCCTCTCGATGGGCAGACGGGCGAATAGGAGCCGCCGCTCCAAGTGCTCCATGGAAAACCTAAAAGCTAGAAACCTCCAAAAACCAAAGAACACAAATCAAAACGCATTTCGATACTCACTGGTGGCGGTCGGACATTCCTTCCGTGTGCTGTTTATCGGGGCCCGAATAGGAATAGGAGGCGCGGTTGCCAAAGATGACCTCCATGAACTCGAACGGCCTGACCGAGGGTATGTTGAGCAGAGTGCACATCGCGTTCTTATCGTGCGGCGTCACTCGCGCCTTTGGTATGCGGTAGGTCTCGCACAGACTGAGAGCTAGATGGTTATAGACCTCGTTCATGAACTCCACCTTCCATGGCATCAGGCGGTCGGTCTTCAGGATCACATAGTGGCCCATCACGTCCTCGACGAAGTTACGCAGGCACTGGTGGTAAACGAAGGGCAATCTAAAGTAATTAAATATACAAACAAAAAATTTAGTAATATTAACTAACGGGTATATCATTCCTTTTCCTCAGCACTCGCACTGTTCGAAGGATACTGTGCATGTTGCGTCTGGTCTGGTACTGGATCCTGAACAGATTCGCCTCCCGCATCTGCGCCTCCTTTGCGCGACTGCGCTGGAAGTACTCATCCTTGTACATGGGGCTTCGGGCGTGGAGCATTCTGGCAAAGGTCTTCAGACACTGAAAGGATATCTCCAGATCATCCCGCCTCTCTTTCGAGGAACCAAAATTCCTGTCCAGCAGCAGATGGGGATTGTTGCGAAGCGTTTTCATGAATATAAAATCGGTCCAATTGCGACCCAAGTAGTTCTGATAAAAGGTCTTGGTCTTTCGAGATCTGCGTTCGGTCTCCAGGGGCGATAGCAACTCCTCCTTTCGATCTATAAAGCTCTGGACATCGCACTCCTGGCGATCCTTTCGGATTTTCCACAGTGGCCGCTTGTCCGCCTTCTCAAGTTCAACCTTCTTTTGTTCATAGAAACAGGGCATTTCGTTCGAGTGTTCCATAAAGAAGTTCGTCAGACTGTCCCCGGTGCAATCCATGAGATTTTCGTCAACGGTATGTAGGCGCCTTTCGAATGGTTCCAGCGAAGTGCCAATATTTCCACGAATACTGTCGTGCAACAGGACTTTGTTGTCCTCAAACCTATTGAGATCGTATAGGCAATCGGCCATTTCCATCGTCACACTGGCATCCCACACCTTCATCGCTTCCTTGGCCTGCTGACTATCCCTCAGGGCACGCTGCGCCAAGCCCACTGTCCTTTGGAATTTGCTCCGCTGACAGAGAGCCTTATGATCGGTGAGAGCGTCGCGCCGTGCAACGCACAGATCAAAGTTCCTCATGGCATTGATATCCCTGCGCCGCCTCGCAAAGAACTCGCCCCAACTGCAGTGGACTTGCCGCTGCTCTTCCGCCGTTGATTCGAAATGCATCAATGATTTCTGGATAGCGGCCATTGCTGGCGTCTCTAAAGATGTGTCCCTCATTTTGAAAGAGTCAAAATACGATAAAAACCACTAAAAAAAAAAGGGTAACTAAAAAACAAGGCTTAAAAAACGAAACTGTATTTGTTTTTCCCAAAACTCGAATGCAAATGATGGGAAAATCCAATACACTTGTCCATTTTATATTTGAAAATATAAATTAAGTAGGAAAATCTTACTTTAATGATATATCCATGGAATGTTAGAACAAATCTTTAAATCCAACAAACGTTGGCTGAGCTTCTGCTTAAAGCAAATATCAAATAAACACATTCAAAGTAAATATAAAATATCAAACTTGTCACAAGTTTATCGACAGTTTATATAAACACTATTTAAGTACATTTCATGTGTATAATATCTTTATAAAAGGCACCCGGTAACCGACCTTAACAACAGCAATACAATTCAAATACAAAAACGGTATGTACACAAAAAAAAAAGAACGCAATTAGGCATTAAATTCAGAATCGATCACAGCCATCGATCACTTCTGCTGGAAGGGATCCTTTTCGATGTTCTTATCCAGCCTCGCATCGCCATCGGACTCCACCTGGGACAGCTCCCTGAAACCTTCCTCGTCAACGAAACAGATCTCATGACCATCCGGATCGGCCAGAATCAGCACCGAAACGGTCGCCTTACCCGGCGTATCCAGGGTGATCAAAGGCTTCAGTATGGATCCACCGGCCGCCTTGACCGCCTCATGAAGCGGTGGCTGCTTGGCCGATGGAATGGCAAAGGCGATTCTTCCATACGCTTTGGCTCTGTCCAGTGCTTCCTCGATCTGTGTGATTTGCAACGAAGCCTGGTTTCCTCCGTAACTGAGGCGCACACTCTGCTTGTTCTCATCGAGCACTTGCATTTGGAGCAGCTCGTGCCAGTACTTGCGGGAGGTCTGCAGATTGCTAACATTCAGCTCCACCGACTGGACGGGATCGGAACTGGCCGGTGGCTGCTCGATCACATAGAATTTGTAGCCATCGGGTGAGGTGATCAGGCTGCCTTTGCCAGCCACCGTCGTTACGGGATACGAGTGTTTGGCGACCCGCGAGAGAATCTCCGTGGAATGAATGGTTACGCCGCCAAAATCGTTGCCTAAGTGGTGGAAAAATATTAATATTAGTGAGAACAGTTTTAAGAATAAAGAGTAACATATATATTTTAAAATATAATATAAGCTGTGCGATAACAAGAGCATGTTTAAGTAGTTATTTTTTGTTTAAATAGCATCACAGATTAATTAACTGTTCAACAGATTTCAGTCTACTCAAAGATAACTTTGTGTGTCCTAACTTCTTCAAGAAAGAGATTATTTATTTTTAATCTATACGAAATTACGCGCAGTCACTTATCAAATCTAATAATAGTGGAATCGAACCACTTAATTATAAAGTTGTCAAAGAAAGAACAAATCATTTGTGCTTTTAGATAAGAAATGCGAGGACTACAAGTGGTAGCCAAGTCCTTTGCTCATCATTATTTTTTTGTATTAAAGTTAAGGATCTTAATTTTCTCTTTTGATTTCTTAGAACCTATTAGCTTTAAGCCTTTCAGAGCCTTTAATCCCATTAAGTGCTTAATACTTTACCCATTTTGTAGCTTGTAACTCCATAGTTATAGGTAAGCTCGATGACGAAATGCGAATCCTCGGGTCCATAACCGACCATAGTTTTGCTCCACCGGTTGTCGTAGGGCCTGTGTAAGGGTTAAACATTACCGGTTTCCGTTAGTCCTTTGCTCTCCGCTTACAGCTAAGCCAGTCATCTCGCTTGCACTCACCCGTTGCATTCGGCGTCACAGCCTTCTTTGAACTCCTCATGCCGCAGTACCTGTTGCCGCGAGACAGAGCGAGAGAGCACAATTAAAACACAGACAATGTTGATGGGTGGGAATAATGTAATTACACCGTCATTATATGACTTTATCTGGCATCTGGGCTTTTTAATTAGCGATTGCCAGTTGCTGTTCAGTCGTTGACACGTTGTTCAGATAAAAACTCGGCCCAGACACAACAGGAGCGATAAGAAAGTCTGCCGATTTATGCATGCACACTTGAAGTGATAAACTCCCCCCTCACACCATCTCTTTCGCACACCCTCATCAATCGGTGATATCCACATCCCGTTGCCTCACCTTCATTCCAAGGATTTGACGGAAGAAAAAGGCGTTCTTGGCCCGATCGCCGATCTTGAAGACATAGTGGAGAGCACGTCCTGGAATCGCTGACATGGCTTTAGTTTAAAGTGAAATGCTTTCCGATTGGATTGTGGCCGTGCTTTTGTAATGGTACGGTGACGGCTAGAGTTGGCCAAAGTCGTCGATTATGGCGCCATCGATAGTACTGACTATCGATTGTGCGACAAATCGGCGTTCTTCCATCTCAAGTTTCATGGCCTACTTTATTTGGAGGAGCACACGGTCACACTCTGTAAACCAAAATCTTGGAATCAATTCCTTTTTAATTTTTGCGTATCTGCTTTAAGAAGAACAAATATATCAAGATGCCTGATGCCGAACAACTGCCCGAGGGATGGGAGAAGCGCACCAGCCGCTCAACAGGTAAGCCATACCCTTAACAAGGAATTGGAAATTAAATAAGCGGAAACACCGACCGGCGTCTAAAAAAATGTACACACTAACTCATTCAATTTGCAGGCTTGAGCTATTACCTGAACGTGTACACAAAGGAATCGCAGTGGGATCAGCCCACGGAGCCAGCCAAAAAGACGGGAGGCGGATCTGGCGGTGGTGGATCCGGCGGCGGGGCAGGAGACTCGCCGGACGAAGTGCAGTGCCTGCATCTGCTGGTGAAACACAAGGGCAGCCGTCGGCCCAGCTCGTGGCGGGAAGAGAACATCACCAGGACCAAAGAGGAGGCCCAGCTGCTGTTGGAGGTGTATCGCAACAAGATTGTGAATCAGGAGGCCACCTTTGACGAGCTGGCACGCTCCTACTCCGACTGCAGCTCCGCCAAGCGGGGCGGTGATCTTGGCAAGTTTGGCAGAGGTAAGAACTCGCTGGCAGCCGTCGCAATAACAACTCACTGTTTAACTTTTAACTAATTTACTTTCCCGTTGCTTCACAGGTCAGATGCAGCCGCCCTTCGAGAAGGCCGCCTTCGGCCTGAACGTTGGCCAGCTATCGGGAATCGTGGACACTGATTCGGGACTGCACATTATCCTGCGAAAATCGTAGACAACTCGTCGACTCACAACAACAAAAACAACAGCAGCAGCAACCACAGCGTCATCGCATGAATAAAACATAATTTACAGTCATTTCTCAATTTATAGGTTTATGTATTTTTAAAAAATTAAGTTCTCTAAGCTAGCAAAACGGGATTCTCGCTTTCGGTTTCATTTGCCTTTGCTTAAGCCCAGTTTGGTGGCCAGCATCTTGGCCCCGGGCGTCTTCTGGTCAAGTAGCTTCTGACTGAGGCTTTTCTCCGACGAGATGGTCTTCTTGCAGGACTTGAGCAGCGAGGGACTGTTCTCCACCACATTGACAAGCACGAAACAGGCTCGATTCACGCTCAGCCAGGAGTTTAGCTGAAGATGGAAAGAAGAAAGGAAGAATAAATAATGGGATCAGAAATGGAAGTTAATTCCTTATAAAATATTAGCGTGTCAAAAAAGAAACACATATTAAAAACTGAATAAATGCTCAGATCTAAAATTAAAGCACAGCACTTAAGCAATGATCAACTCTTAGCACTGTAGACTCATTCGTTCATTAAAACAAAAATATAAACTAAATTAAATCCTTAAAAGAGTCTCCTTAATAATTTAATTGAAATATTAAAGTATATTTAGAGCTGGGAATGTATTAGAAATACTCACCACATCTACATTGGCGGCTAGGTTCTGCAGAAGCTGCTGTCCGAAGGTAATGGCACCCTTACGCTTTACATCATTCTTGAGGATCTTCTTCAATACAATATGCATGCCGGCCTCCTCGATGCCGGAGACCAGGGGAGCTGCTTCTGCCGGCTCCTCTTCCTTTGCCTTCTTGGGCTCTTTTTTGGCTTTCTTCTGCTTAGGGGCTCCGCCTTCCTCTTCCTCATCTTCTCCATCATCCTCGGACTCGCTCTCCTCTTCGCAGCTGCTGCTAATATCGTTCTGGAGCAGTTTTTTGCGCTGCTTGGTTGCCTCTGCTATGATGGCCTCCACATCGTTGTGTGCCTTCTTCTTATCCTGTGGCTGTGGCCCGGCCGCATCCTCTGAAATGCGCCACTCCGGCTGGGCAATCACGTTGGCCAGGGCGCTAGCCGCCTTCTCATACGATTCGCCCTGAACTGAAGAGAAAAAGTTAATTTAAATAAATATAAACAATGAATTATTAAATCCTGTAAGCCGGGACTTACGGTGATTAAGAACATCGGCGGTGACCAGAGCAATGTGGCTGTTGGACAGCCAGAAGGCCGGATCCTCGACCATGTTTTCAGCAATCGGTGCTTCGATCTGTTCGAAGACCTCCTTGCGGCGCAGCTCCTTCTCCTTCTTGCCGTAGGGCAAGCCCTCGTCCACCAAGCGAATAAACGTCGGATGGAAGCAGGTGGTCTCTCCAGGCGCCACCAGCCACTGCACTACGCGACGACCATGCTGGTTGCCCACCAGCGTCTTCAGATGTCCATGCAAGTGGTCGTAGATGGCCTTCTTGGTGGCCTTTGTGTCGTCGAGGGCGTTGAACAGCGAGATGAGGAAGACGTGACCGTGTTCGTGGGTGGCGATCTTCAGCAGATGCTCCTTAATGGTCTTGATGATGGCCTGCGGATAAGAAAGAGAAATTAAAGAGACTTGGGAATATTATTGCATTTATTTGTTACTCACTCGACGGTTCTTGGGCGTGGATTTGTAGAAGCAAATGACAGCGGCCTCAGTGCCTTCCTTGGTGGAGAGCATGTGGGGCACTAGGCCCGCAAAGGCAGTCACTGCCTCCTCCAGCTTCTCCTCGTCCTCGTCGCAGGCGCGCAGGTATTCCAGCATCACGGCATGCACGAGGGAACTGTCCACCAGCTGTTTGTTGGCCACATGGTCCAGATTCGCTTTCACGGAGCCCAGAATGGATGCCTTCATATTGGTTGTTTCCTTGTACGTGTCACTCAGCGTCTTGACACTCGAGTCCTTCGCCTTGCGATACAGATCGCCGTAGAACTCCTGGCGCATATGGATGCGCTGCTGGTGCGTGGCACTCTGGTACATCGTGTCCAACAAGCTGCTGGCGATGCTATGACCCGCCAGTCGAACTACGTGACCCATCAGACTGTCCACCAGTTTCGTTTTGGTCGCTGGTGCTCCGTATTTGAGCATCCGCTGGACGCAAAACTGGGCGTACTTCGACTGGCACATTTCCACGGTGAAGGGCAGCAGCTGCTCCGAGATCTTGGCCCGGAGAGCGGGGGAAGCGTATTTCAGCATGCATTGGAGCACGCGGGCGGTATCGTGGGCCTTAACCACCTTGGCAATGGTGTCGCCCACATTGAGCACCTTGTATATCTGCTCGACCAGCTTGTCCTTGTTCTCCGTGCGGCGGCTGTCGAGAGAAAAACGGAGATTTTTATTTATGTATCTGCAGTCACTATGATTTCGTGAGCGCCTCACCATCGCAGCTTCTCGTAGATCTGCTTGGCCTCCTTGGTGATTTCGTAGGTGTCCCTGGTGCTCTTGCGCTTCAGCTTGAGGTCCTTTTTCTCCTGCTTGAACTTGGCCCAATCCTGTTTCTCACCCTCCACCGGTGCTTGGGGCTTTCCAGCGAACTTATTATTGTTGTTTCCGCCGAACTTCTTACCACCGGCTGCCTCCCCGGATTTATTGAACTTCTTGAATCCTCCCGCTCCTCCGCCAGACTTGTCGAACTTCTTAAAACCTCCCGCTCCACCTGCTGACTTGTCGAACGGCTTGCCCGACCCTGCTCCGGCAGGCTTATCGAATCTCTTGGCACCTCCTCCGGGAGATTTGAATTTCTGTCCGTTGGCCGGCTTGCCCGACGATTTGTTGGGCTTGAAGGCCGGCGGAGACTTAGTGCCTGTTTTCGCCTCCTTCGCAGTTCCCTTTGACTCCGAACTGACCATGTTTTTTGCTACTGTAACTTGCGCTTAAACTATTTGGAAATGTTGTTCGAAGAGTTACAAATTCTACACGTGCTGAAGGCGCAGTGTGACCGTCGGGCCTTTAATGCATGAGCGCAAAAACTCCACACACACTATTCAGCGGTCAGCAATCGATGTTTTTACATCGATGTTTCGTTATATTTTCGGAGTTACCATCAATACTATCGCTTTATACAAAAAAACAATATTTGGAGTATTTTCGTGATGCTGTGGGGGGCTATAGTTATTTTAATGCAAAAAGGACAAAAAATCCTAACTGGTCATGGAATCATTCGTTATCAAACAAATATAATGCATTTGTTATAAGTTTCCCAAAGTTCTCACGTGATTTTTTTTTTTTTCATTTATTTCTTATATCTGTTTTATCAAAATTTAAAGATCCATCGATTTAAATTTTTAACGGGGTATCAATATCTTAAGCATCCATACAAAAATAAACAAATGTAAAAAAATTATTACTATAATCTTCCCATAACAAGTCAAAAATAAAATCCGGAAGGTATACATTTAAATATGATGTATTTCCTCAAATAACAATAATGTTTAGTCCTAATCCTAGTTTATAATAGTCAGACTCTTTTGTTAAATTAATATTATTTTTTATGTAACAGATTAAGAAAAAGCTAGAAAATAAAACGATATATCGTGATAATAATCGATATTTCCACAGAAAGCCATCGATGTCTTTACAGCTCTAATTTTTATTCGCACCCGCTCTAGATTAATCGATTGACCACCGGCGATAATAATTTTACAAGCCAGCACGTGCAAGACATTTTAACTGAAGACTACTTTTAATTTCCTTATTTAATACAACAGAACACGTCGTCTTAATCACCTACGAGACTCTTGTCAAATTGCCTGTTACACGAGTTACTGCTAAAAGCCGAGATGCCCAAGAATTCGGTATCGGCCGCCGCAAAGATGAACGGCAAAGCGGCCACCAGCAAGGGCAAAGCAAAGGTCGGTCAAGGTAAAAAGAAAACAGACCCCAATACATCCATCGATCCACAGAACCTGGATAAATTGGTCGATGAGCTGTTCGACGACAAGAAACTGACCGCAGAACAGGCGGTGCGGCGTAAGAGGCTCGAGGAGTACCTAAGC
>JAEIHY010014708.1:0-12265 GCA_018904565.1 Drosophila tsacasi | reverse complement strand
TAAGCTGGCACAGAGTGGCCTTAAAGTAGTCCCGGACTTTAATGCGGTAAATATGGAAAAACAGGACATAGAAACACTCTGCTCCGTGCTTAATAAAGTTCAATTTTGGTTAGAGGGAAAACAAGGAGAGAGCCAACAAAATAAAATGCAAATGACATTGACTTTCGGGGAGGCGCGAGCCGCGAGTGGCGGCACTTGAAGTGCGTTAAATTTATTTATTATCATTGTCAGCGTCATCATTTGGGGCAAAGTGTCATTTAGGCCGGGCCAACATAGCGGCAACATGCCGCAAAATGACAAAACGAAGCGTGAGGCGACAACAACAACAAAAGCCAGCGCAATTTGCCGCCGCCGCACAAATAACATCAAGTTCAAAGCTAATGGCTGGGGCGGCGACAGGGGGGAGTCCTGCGCTCGCCGAAGGACTCCTTGCCTCGTAATCGAACTGAGGCAGGCAGCGGAGAGAAAAAAAAAAGAAAGAAAAAACTGCGACCGAAAGACCGAAATTGTAACGAAAGCGAAACGAGCGACGGGGCACAATGCATGCGGCAAGTGGAAAGTGGCAAAATGTTTGTATAGTCAGGAGGAGATGGGTCCCCGGAATTGGAATGGAAATGGGGGAAACCAGGGGGTGAGGGCCACAGTGTGTAGGAGGGTTGGAAATAATGTACGCATTAATTCCTCATTTAAATTCAGCGGCGCGTACAACGCATTAGTTGGCCCGCTCATCCTCCCCCCAACTTGCTACTACTTTTTCCGGGCAACTCACAGACACCCAAGGCAAGCAAGACACCCGCAAGACAACCCCAAGACTCAGGAGAGACACTTTTCCGGGACACTTTTGGGCGCCGCACTCGAGTCCGCTCTCGAGTCCTTCGATTGGCCTGCGCCCTAAAAGCTGGGAATTCGAGAAAGTGATCTTTCTCCGGGCGAAGGAGCAGCAGCGGCACTACCCACTTGCAAGTTTCTTTCTTTCCGGGAATTAGCATAATGCCACTGGAATTATGCAATGCTTTCGCCGAGTCCCCGGCAGCTCAGTGGCTTAAGTGCACTCTCGACCCGAAAGCAAACAAACAAACAAACAAACTGCAGCGTGACCTGCCCCAAAGTAAATCAACGCATTACACTTTGTAATGTGGCTGAGAGGGCAGGGCCGGGTGGTGGGATGTTGGGTTGTAAGTGCAAATGCAGTGATAATGCCAATAATTCAATTATCCTGCTGCGCTCGTCTGTCGCCAGCTGCCACCCTCGGCTCCTTGTCCTGGTCTGGCTTATTGTTATTGCCAAATCGAGTGACTAGCTGCTGCTTGCAACTTACAACTCCAGAGATTGCAGCCACTCGTATTAAGAAGTCACTTAGCTGACAGCCAGATAACAAGGAGCAGCGGGGGCTGAGGGGCAAGTTGCAGGGGCAGGCAGGACGTCCTGCACAGCAGGACGTAAATTGAAAACAATAGTTGCAGTCCCGGCGACACACGAAACGTATCAATCTGTGTGTAATCTCCAGGCAGGCATGTGTATAAATATAAATACGAAGGATAAGACTGCTTTCAGGGGAATATGTTTCAAGAGCTTTAATTATTACGATTTTCTGGCACCTGCAAGGGGTTACAATATGGGTTTTGGTTGGTTTAAATATGGATTTCAAAGGGGAAACTTTGTGTTCCCTTTTCAACCGATTTTTCTGCCACCTAGAAGAGGGGGTTACGTAATAGTTTCAAAGGGTTTCAAAGGGTTTATAGTTGGTTAAAAGATAAAAATCATCATATTAATTAGTTTATATTTATGTACATGCCTGGGCTTAGAATCCTTTGAATATTTTAGGTGGTGAGTCTTAACCAAGAGGGAAAAATAATTATAGGCATGTCTGGCTTTGAGAAGGGTTAGTTAGGAATATTAATCAAATAAGTGAAGAATTTTTAAAGGGAAAATTAAAGGAAATATTTAATTTAAATGAAACCAAGGAACCTCTGCCTTTTATCAACATTTCCAGCCCATCTTTAATGTCGACTTAAAGTGCTTTCAGGGTTGCCACTTCAGGGCGGCATTAATTGTCGGCATAATTTCATTACGTTTCGTTCATTAAAACTTTCAAAATGGAGGCAGGCGAGGCGAGGACACAAATGGAAAACGGAAAAATGTTCGGGCCACATTTCCCCAGGGGGTGAGGGCTTAGGGCTTGCCACAGCCTTATTTCTCGTTCTCCGTGGAATTATGGCTCATTAAATGACATAATGCAGGCGAAATTGTATTTGTGCTGCTGTCTCTTTTTCGGCAAGGCAAAGGCAGATGCTCCTTGGTCCTTGCTGCTTTGGTTTCTTGCTCCTGAGTCTCTGAGTCCTGGAGTGTGAGCTCCTTTGCGTTTGCTAATGTCTTTCTAATACACAGACACGCACCACGAGGACGAGGACACACTCACTCTCGGATGCGTGGAAATCGCAGCGGGACATCCAGGACACTTTGCAGACATGTGCGTGGCATAATAGTCTCGAGGCTCGGCTTGATTTTTCTGCCCGGTCCTGGGCCTCCTCTATTCCAATTCCTTGAGGCCTTAACTGTGTGTGTGTGTGCGCCTTAACTGCCGTTGCGTCTTTTTCAATTACACACATAATTAAATATGTTCCGCCCCTCCGAAGGCGAAGGCGTGGCATCCCGCGGGGCAGCCCCGTAGCCAGGACAAATACTCGAAATCTCTCCCAATTGTGCGATATTCCCCCTGCCAGCCAGCCAGCCATTCATTCCCCCAGCCAGGCCGCATTTGTAGACTTTAATAAACATGCTGGATAATTAAATTTAATCGCATGCTTTTATTCAACATTAGCATGTGTGCCGCACTCCGCACAGACTCTATTTGCTGTGGCCAAATTCAATTTGCCACCAAAGTCCTGGATCGCCCGTCCTGGTCCTATCCTTGGGCAAACATTTCATCTCCATCTCATCCTGTTTGGCTCAAAATTTTATTTGCTCCGGCCACACACAATGGCAACTCGAATGCTCTAGACTAGGCAAACAATTTGTGGTTAGATAATTGCAAAAATTTAAGGATTCCATTCGAGTTTTTTCGAGTCCTCATCTGGCTTAGCTTCAGCTTCCTCCGAGCTCATGGTGGTGGTGGTCGCTCTTGAGCTTCTTCTATAATTTGTTTAGCCCGAAAGTGTGCGATGGAATCTCTCCTCCATCTGCCAAGTCTCTCTCTCTGTCGTGTCCCTGGCCCTGGGTAATCTGTGGGCCAATAAATTTATGCCGAAATATGTCTATTCGCTTTTTTGCGGCTTGTCAAAATCCGGGCTCCACTTTGCCGGGGGGATATAAATACAATTTGCAGGTTTTAATAACCGCAGCTGTCACCACATTGCCTAAGTGCAGCGCATAAACCAGCTCAGCCCGGCTCAGAGTTGAAACCCAGTTTCACTCTGGAAAATAAAAAAAAGGTGGGGTGAAAATGTGTGTGCAGGGAAAGGGCAATGGGAAATGGAGAACCACAATTTAAGATCAGAAGAACAGGAATAGAAAACGAAACACAAGCCAGACGGCCACGGAAATGAAGATTTTTATGTGGCCCAAAGTGGAGCAACATAAATTGCTGGCAAAAAGTGAGCAAAAGTGTTTTGTTGTCACCCCTCGCAGCAGCTACAGGGGGTTACATGGGGGTTACTCGCTCGGTCCGTGCTCCCGCACATCCTTGGCGGGCAAATAAATTTCTATTAAACACAAATGAGCAACAAAAAAGTTTTCTTAGAAAAGTTGTATCCCCGCACTCGCACATACGGATATATATATGTATATATATATATATAGCACACACACGTCAGGGACAGGGAAATGTGTTTTCCTTTTTTCTGGCAGAACTTTGTGCCAACAATAATTATGTTGATTACAACAAAGAGGCAACTTTTGCCCTCTTCAATCTGCTGCTAAGTGTTCTTCTTCTTAAATTTGGCCTGCTTAGTGCTTCTCCTCCTCCAGCTTTTCCAGCTCCTCCTCTGCTTTTCCTGTTGTTAAGGGCTTAAGCAGGAAAACCGTCAATAACCATAATTATATACACACACATGGGATGTTTACGGGTTATTATTGAACGCATTTACCTAGGAATTACTTCACATTAAATCCTCTATACATTTCAGACTTGCCAAATTGCTGGTCAGCAAGTGGTTGCAATTAGATTTTCCACTTATCTGCCTTTAGTTTACACATTTTCAACTATATTTCCCTGGAAATTAATTAAAATCCCAGTAACAAAACATCAGCCTGCACTCATTATCCTAATTACTAAGCGGCCAGATAACGCATCATAATTAGCTTGATAATTGCGCTTCATCCGTATTGTTTCGAGCCTTTGTTTTTTTATAAATTGGCCAGGTCCTGAACCGCACACCCACTGGCCATCCATCAGTTCGGGATGTATCTGCTATACAGTGGAGCACTCAGTTCAGAATGTATCTGCAACACCGTAGAGAACTATGTAGTGGCGAGGTCCTTGTTTGCCAGCAGCAATTTGAAAGTCGCGTCTAATCTTTGGCCTGTTGGCTCACGTGATTTGTTTGCAGCCTCGCCAGGAGCCAGGAGACAGAATACCGAATCCTGGGCAAGCGGGAGTGGAAACGCGGCAGCGCATAAATCAAAATGCCATTTTTGATAGCACCTCCCTGGGTGGCCCGGGCCACCTGCCACCCCCGAGACAATATATCAAATTGCCCTTGCATTGCGCGCATGTTACATTTTATTTAGATTTCTGCTCAAAGATTGCCTGCATTGTCTGAGTGTGGCGAAGGGAGAGTGCAGCCAGCCGCCCATTAATCATGGCCGCAACGTGTTGAGGCCAAAGCCAAAAGTCTAAGCCAGCTTCCAGACTCCCAGACCAGACTCCCAGACTCTCTCAGCCATTATCCCGATTCATAAACCATTATAGTTTTCCCTGCGCCACGCTATTCGTGTTTCGTGCTTCGTGTTTCGGCAAAGGGTTGCTCGAAATTTATGTGTTGCAATTATTTTCTTGAAATAACACTTAAAGTGATTTACGCGGCCAGACCAGTGGCATGTGTGGAAAAATGGTCAAAAGCGGTGCTCCGCCGAAGACCCTTTCGCTGATGCTGCTGCTGCTTATTCCGCCTCATTGGGTTTTTCCTTGCGCCCTTTGCATCGCACTTAATAAGATTTGTCGGGGTCCCCTTGGCCCCCTTTTACGAGGAATCTCAGCGATACATGGGGAGAAAAGTATAGTACATTGGGGGATTTTGTTTTTAATGGAGATTTGTTAAGACAGAAATAATGCCGGGAAGTTAGCTCACCCGAAGGGGAACAGAAATAATACTGGGAAGTTAGCTCGCCGAATGTTGACCCTTGTCTGTGTGGCAACTTGGAACTTGGTTCTCCCTTAAATTATCCATTATTCCTATTAGTAATATAGATAATTATTTAGAAAACTGTCAGATATATTACAAACTTTATTTTCTGTGCAAAAAGGGTTCCCATCCGTTCCATTTCGATCCCTGTACAAATGACTACACAAATTGGCGCTCATGTGTTCAATTTGTGGGTGACTTAAAGAGTCGCTTGAGTGGCAGACACAGGGGCATCTGCACTACCAAAGCCCACCATCACCCACTCTTGCCGCCCCACCTGGCGAGCATATTGAAATCCGTTGCATCAAAGGGGCGTGGCAAGTGCCGGCGGCGGCTGCTGTGTGTTTGCAGTTTGCTGTTTGCCGTGTGCACACCACTCGCGACGAATTGCCAAATGAGTCCGCCCGAGTGGAGCGGAGATCAAAGGGGCGCCGGCGGCTGCCATCCTCCCATCGTCCTTGATTACAGCCCCTCCTCCTCCCAGCTACACTTTCATGTGCACTTAATTGTCGCCTCCATTAAGAGAGGCGAAGCGAAGCGACGGCGCCCCGAAAGTATGCAACTGGCCATAAATTCAATGCGCAGAATTATTACCTGTAATTGCGGCTGGGGCATAAAGCATAATTTGAAATTTATGTTTATGTTTATGCCCGCGGCCAGCGTCCTAAATTATCGGCTTAATGTGCTCGAAAATGCCGGCAATGTGTAGCCGGCAAATTGAATTGGGCCAACCGCCATTAGGCCCCCATTTCTAATGGACCAACTTTTATAAACCAACCCTCCCCTTCCTCTCTCTCCGGCTCATTACAGACCTGCTACGAACTGGAGCGCTATCTGCGGGACGAGCCCAAGCTGCAGAAGAAGATCCACAGCAACCCGGACAACGTCTGGGACATATTCTCCACGCCCGCCCGCCTGCTCGAGGAGCTGAAGATCAAGGAGCAGCACCTGGACACGATCTCGACGACCTCCTCGGTCTCGTCCAACTGCTCGGGCATCTCGTGGGACAGCAATGGCTCCCAGGCGCTCAGCTGCTCGGTGCTGGTCAAGCAGGAGCGGATCGACGAGGAGGACGACGAGGCGGGCTGCGACGACAAGCTGGGCGTGCTCTTTGCGGCGCCGCCCTCGGCCATCTCGCCCAATCCGAGCATCGGCAGTGCCGGCAACATGACGCCCACCAGCAACAGTAGCAGTGGAAGTGCAAGTGCCACCTGCAGTGGCAGCATCGTGGCCAGCGGCAGCACCATCACCGTCAGCTCCCGAAACAGCTCGGCGCCGGGCATCAAGGTGCGCGTGGTGCAGGCCAAGAGCCACCACCAGGGCCAGAGCAGCGCCAGACTTCACCTGGGCCATGTCCAGGACCTTGTGCTGCCCACCCTCACGCCGCCGTCCTCGCCGGAATCCAGCCTGCGCAGCCACAACTATGCCCAACAGCTGGAGGCCAACGACCTGGCGGCCCTGATACAGCAGCAGCAACAGCAGCAACAACAGCAGCAGCAGCAGCAACAGCATCAGCAACAGCAGCAACAGCCACAGCCACAGCATGTGGCAACACCCACAAGCAACTCCACACCCGCTACAGCAATCCTGCGCTTCAGCAGCCAAAGCAATCCCACGATGACCCAGCTGCAGCAGCAGCAGCAGCAGCTGGCCGTCCAGCACCTGAGCATATCGCCGCAGGCCCTCGGCCACGGCAGCAGCACCCTCTCGCCCAAGGGGTGCCTGAGCAGCAGTAGCAGCTCCAGTTCCAGCTCCAGTTCCACCTCCAGCACCAGCTCCAGCTCCAGCGGGGCCAGCGACCCGTCTTCCCACAGCAACATTCCGCGCAGCACCATCGTCCGCCTGACGACGGCCAACGGGAAGCCGGGAGCGGCAGGCATCAGCCTGGCCCGGGTCATCCAGATGCAGAACAACGGCAATGCCAATGTGGCAGCTGTGCTCAGTGCCGCGGCCAACAGCAGCAGCAGCAGCAGCAACACCAATGGGAGCAGCACGGCGTCACCGCAGCAACAGGTGCTGTCACCGCGAGCTGAAAAGTCCTCAAATGGTAAGCAAATACACCAAAAGAAACTATAGAGTAGGGATAATCCGAGCTAATACTTCTGCAATTTGAAACCACACAAAATAGGAGTTACAAATCTTTAAAGAAAACTTTATACATAAATTTCATCTAACCTAACCTGCAATTAGGGCTCACTTTCCGCATTTGAGTTCTTAGATCTATGTTTTTTTTTTCTATCTGTAGAAAACCCTTGACCCTATTAATTTCTAACCCCTTGTACACTTTTCCTTTCTGTATCGACCGCAGGCTCCTCGAAATCGCATCACCCGCGTCAACATCACAGCGATCACAGCCCGGACGCCAAGCGGCGGATACACAAGTGCCAATTTCTGGGCTGCAAAAAAGTCTACACCAAGAGCTCGCACCTGAAGGCCCACCAAAGAACGCACACAGGTGAGTTTTCCGGCCCGAATATGGAATGTATGAATGGAGTATGAATGTCCCGAATGAATGCGGTGAGTGTGTGTGCGTCTGACACAATGTCCCCCTTTCCGGCCGCAATTAAAAGCGTGTGCCTTGGGAGGGGAAGCTGGAAAACCAAACCTCAGCTCCTGCACTCTCTCACCTGGCAACGCGGGGACAGGACTTACCCCCAATAAATCAGGGAGCTGCGACAACACTGTGTCCCCGACAGAGTCCCCGGGGACAGGCCGGAGTGACATGTTGCATTGTTTGCATGACACCGTCCTTTGTCCACAGCCTTGCAGTCGCGCCGGGAAAACACGGGGAAAAACATGCAATGGGCTGGCTGGAGCAGCAGCAGCGGCAGCGGAAACAGGAGCAGGCACCAGCAATTGGGCACCAAAAACAACCTCATCGCCTGACAGCAGACGATGCTTGAAATTTCAATAAAAATCGCATAATTCAAACATGAAATATTGGTCACACACGCACACTCCCAGCCGCGCTGAAAAGTAATTTTATTACGAACGCATACGAGGACGAGAGAGCAAATCCATTGATTCGTCCTGCCTGCGTGTGTGTGTGTGTGTTACAAGAGCTTTGCCAGCAAACACTTAACCCATAAAATAGAAAACCAAAATCCATTTCAAGTTCTGCCAAAACCAAAACCAAAAAAAAAGTAGCAAGAGAAAAGTTTGCAGTTGTTGGCGAACAACAACATTTGTGCGCATTCAGTTCAAAAATTTTGTAGGGCGAGGAGGACTTTGCTCTCTCTGGGCCCGCTTTATGAATTCTGGTAGATTCATTCTTTGTGTTTTCGGCTGTCAGTGGATCCTGGTGGGGGGTCCTTGGGGTGGGACCAACAAATCATTTGGCACACACTCAAATGCCAGGCAAATGATTTTGCAATGTCTTTGCCAAACAATTCATTCAGAAGATAGCTGACTTTTGGTTAGGCTGTGTGACACTGAGAGGAATTTGTGAGAATGGTTTAAAAATGGGAGAAGAAAGGAAATTTGCTTAAACTCTACTCAAAGTTTAGCTTGTTGCATAATTTAAATATATTTAAGTTGTACTTTTTATGCAGAAGCCTAGACTCTCTTTTCTCTCTGCACACTTTTGAGCCATTTCGGTTCCGAATCGAGTATACCCTCGATGGGGAGAGGAGCTGAGCTGTGTTTTGTTTACTTATGCATGCAAGTGTTGGCATTCCCTCGACCCAAGTCGGGCCCAGCATGTTTTGTGAGCAAATGAAATTCGGGCCTCGGATATTTCTCACTCGAGCCGACAATGGATGTGTGGGCTTGTTTGTCCAGTGGCCGAATGCTGGTCAAAGTTCTGCTGTGTTCCTGCCCCCAAAATGGCCCCTGGAAGGCGTGGCCATCATCAGCACATAAGCCAGATTCATGTGCAGCTCAAGGCGGTGATGGCCTCCTGGCTGCCAGCTGCTGACTCCTGGCTCCTGGCTCCTTTGACCCAGTCTCAAGTCGGTTGTGTCAACAGCCACAACTTTCTGTGACAGCCGCAGGATATTGCTCAATTTATAAATTTGCTTTGGCCCCCGGCCGGCGAGGCTTAACATTTTAATTAACATTCAATTCCGGCGATGCTCTTGCCCCGGCTTTTGTTTGCTTTGGCCGCAAGAAGCCCAAAAGTGAACCAACGTTGTTGGTTCAATAAAAATCCATAACAGTCAAAGTTTTTGCTCATAATTTTCCGTTTATTTTCGCCCGGGACCCTAAAGACCAAACAGAAATTTAAGAGTTCCTTCTACTCTGTTGGCCCAACTGCTTTAAGTGTTAATTTTGCCAGGAAAACTTCCATAGTTTCCCCGGGACCCGACGACGAGTTTTTAATTAATTACACATGTTCGCCGGGCGGTCTGCAGCGGCGGGGCGGGCGGAGTCACTATCTCCGAGGACGAGGGACCGGAAGGACCCGGGGAGACCAATAAATCAAAAGCCAAGGTGTTGGCCCGACGATAAGATTGAAACATTTGATTTGGCCACCGAAAAGCGGGGGAAAAAAAGAGAAAACGTTATGAAAGGAGCGGCGGGGCCGAAAAAGGAAAACGTAATTATTTTAATGATACCATGGAGACCAGGCGAGGTTTTTAAATTAAAGAAAACCTAATGAATTACGTTTTTTGCATTCGAAATGAGAGAGCGGAGAGCTGAATTTCATTAGAGCCTAGCGCCGATCCGAAGTGTTCTTTAAATTGTGTCGCTTTCTAAAGCGGACGCATGCGAATAATTGATGACGAGCTATTATTTAGTTGCCAAACAGTGTCCTTGAACATTTTTCGGGGCTGGTTTCCAGGGGTATTCCAGGGGGTTGGCTGGGCTTAGGGACAGATAGACAGTGAAATTAATTTGATTTGGGTTTTCGCGCGCACTTCCTGCGTTTCCTCCTGTGGCTTCCACTGCCACGTTGCCATTTGCATGTCCATTTAATTAGAAAGCCATTGAAGCACATCGTCGACCCGTTACATATATACATATATATATATATGTATATGGTAAATGCAGTCTCTGACGGATATATATCGGCGCAATTGAATATCAATTAAAGCGGCGCCGCGCCCAACGAAATCCCCTCGCAAACTTTGGCCACAAACGATTTCAATTAGTTAAACGCAGGCGGCTATAAAAATGCCAGAGTGGCATGCAACCGGCGACGGGAAGAGAAGAAAAGGAAAGCCGGGGAAAGAAAAGCGCTGAGACGCTGGAAACCGTTAAGAAAAGATTACAAGTGCAATCAAGTGAAAAGACGCAAACAGACCATAAAAATTGTGTTGAGTGCAAAAGCCGAGAAGGCATCGAGCAGCTCCATAAAACGGTGAGCCAAGGAGGCAAAAAGGGATGCCACGGCTCAGGCCGCAGCTCCTCCTTGCCTCCATCGCCCCCATCGCATGTCCATGTCCCGCCGGTGCATTCTTTCCTATTGCCGGCTGAAATTAAAACCCAGCGCCAAGTGAAATTTATAAAATATTAACTGGCTCCTTCTGGCTGCTCCTGCAACTCTGCGCTTTTGCTAAGCGACTGCCGGAGGAGTAGCAGCAGTCCTTCCTGGCCGCCTCCTTATTGCCTTTAAACAATTTACAAGTGCAGGCTTTATGGCCTGCCAGGGCCACAGAATCGGAGCTGAAACTATCAATATATACACAGACAAACGGCTGAGGTTAAGTTTTAACTGCGTTCGGCTCAATAAATTAACATGGCGACGTCTCGGCGCGATTGGAGGAAATAAAAGCGGGCGAGAATCGCTTAACCCAGTTGCCAATTGGCCGATTGGCAAGCTGGCTAGCTCTCTGGCTGGCTGTCGTTTTTGGCCAGGTCTGCAGCGCATCCCATTGCATCCGCTAACAATGTCAGCTCAGATGGCTTGCCATGAAAACTAATTAAAAGGCTGCCCGCTGCTGCCCAGGGAGTGAAAGCCATCTTGTTTCACATGCGCGGCCCTTGCATACTTTTCAGCCCGTCCAAAAGTAACGGCCCATAGCCGTGAGTAATAGCTGGATATTGGGTCTGGTCCGTGGAGCACCCACCAAAAGAGTATACAGTCTAGTACAAATTTCTAAAAAAATTTGCTCGATAATCATAAATTTAAAATAATATTAGTAACAATATTTTACAGTTCAACAGAGCTCTGAGTTCCTAGTTTCGTTTCCCCAATTAAATTTATACTCTTGTAACAAAACAGGGTATCCTTTAAGTCGGCCACTCATAGAACTTTTTCTCTATATATTTTGTAGTTGGCTCGTTTCGGTTTCATTTCGTTTTTGGTTTCGTTTCGCTTTGCCGAGCCACTTCAGTGGCCAGATAACACGGCCATTTTGGGTGCTTTATCGCAGCTTTCGCCCCTCCGATTGCCGACGCCCCGCTGCCAGCTCTTTTGCCGTTTAAATGCACTTCAATACGAGACTCTTGGGGGTCGCATCCTAGATCTCTGGGCCTGCACTTTGTGCATTTGACGCTGATTTACACAGCCAGAGGTCTGTGCGGGGGAAGGCCCGAGTGGGAGCGAGTCAGTGACAGGGTTCAGGGCGAGAGGGAAGATGGCCAAAAAATGCCAAAGACAACGATGTGTGTGTGTGTGTGCATTCGTTTATTTATGGCCAATGCTTCGATTCGCAAACAGTTCTGACAACATGCCAAAGTGCAAGTGGCAGTCGTCCGCACAGATTCACCAACACACACCAACACATTCACCAACAAACTGACTAGTATTCACTAGTATAATTTTATTGGCAAAAAAACCAACACAACCCAGAAATGCACTGACGTAAGACTAAAAAATACATTCAACAACAATATTTACTATAGACAAAAAATAATCAACACATTTCTCACCAATACATTCAACAACACGTTAAAAAACAAGTAAGAAAGATACAGTTGTTCGTGAACGACTGTTATATACCCTGTACCAAAATAAAACGTTTCATTTTAAACGTTTT